>OU015492.1:62437316-62707316 GCA_907164885.2 Dolomedes plantarius
TTTCAAAAGGCTGCAAAAAAAAAAGAACCACTATTCAGAATGACTTCAAATTTGAACTGATTATACTGGAAGAAGGGGGTAACGATTTGGCATAATAAAAAAAAATTCCAAAATGTTACAGCGCCATCTATTGATACATTTTGGAACTTTTTTTATTATGCCAAATCGTTTCCTCCTTCTTCCAGTATATTCAGTTCAAATTTGAAGTCATTCTGACCAGTGGTTCTTTTTTTGCAGCCTTTTGAAAGTGGGACTTTAATTATGGACACCCTGTATATAAAAACAATCCAAATGTGTATTAATACATAAACGAAGTACTTTCTTTTGAAACTATAAAGTCCCGACATATTTAAAATTTATAGTAGTAAATATGACAAACAGCTATTGTCTGCAGATATACATATATATATATATATATATATATATATATATATATATATATATATATATATATATATATATATATATATATATATATATATATATATATTCATGTATATATATTCATCTATATCTATAAAGGAAGAAGTCCTGACTTATATATACATACACGTATCAACGCCCAGCAAAAACTATTGGAGATACAGATATCAAATTTTAGGAGCTTATTACTTTTGTGCTGAAGGCGTCATTTAAGAAGCGATTTTTCAAAATTCGCCCCCCAAGGGGGGGAGGGGGGCAAAACGTGTTTTTTACATATTCCTTCATATCTCAAAGAAGGATATTTATATCCATAACATTCTTGCTTTAAAATGTAAGTAACATGAATACCTAAAAACCAATTTCAGGATTTTTCAAAATTAGGCCCCCAAGGGGGGGAGGGGGAAAAACGTGTTTTTACGTGTTTTATCACATTTTCCTTCATATCTCGAAGAAGAAAACAGATATCCATAAGATTCTTGCTTTAAAATGTAAGAAACATGAATACCTAAAAACCAATTTCAGGATTTTTCAAAATTCGCCCCTCAAGGGGGGGAGGGGGGCAAAACGTGTTTTTTACATATGCCTTTATATCTCAAAGAAGAAAATCGATATCCATAAGATTCTTGATTTAAAATGTAAGAAACATGAATACCTAAAAACCAATTTCAGGATTTTTCAAAATTCGTCTCCCAAGGGGGAGAGGGGGGCTAAACGTGTTCTTACGTGTTTTATCTATATATATATAAAGAAATCAACACCCAGCAAAAACTATTGGAGATACAGATATCAAATTTTAAGAGCTTATTACTTTTGGGCTGAAGGCGTCATTTAAGAAGTGATTTTTCAAAAATCGCCCCCCAAGGGGGGAGGGGGGGCAAAACGTGTTTTTTACATATTCTTTCGTATCTCAAAAGAAGGAAATTGATGTCCATAAGATTCTTACTTTAAAATGTAAGGAACACGAATACCTTAAATCCAATTTCAGGATTTTTTAAAATTTGGCCCCAGGGGACGGGGAGGGGGGGCTTAACGTGTTTTTCACGTATTCCTTCATATATCAAAGAAAGAAACAGATATCCATAAGATTCTTGCTTTAAAATGTAAGGAATACGAATACCTAAAAACCAATTTAAGGATATTTCAAAATTCGGCCCCCAAGGGGGTTAGGGGGGGCTAAACGTGTTTTTACGCGTTTTTTACATATTCCGTCATATCTCAAAGAAGGAAACAGATATCCATAAGATTCTTGATTTAAAATGTAAGAAACACGATTAAATGTAACAAACACGATCAATGTCACGATTTTTCGACATTCGCTTTAGATTTTGAAAAAATTGCTAGAAACAATCCAATAATTTATATTTCCTATATATCACTATTTTGAACACCAAATTGGTGGTAGGAGAAAAGAGAGAGATCAACCTTAATTAAATGAAGTGTGGAAAGGTGTGTGTGTGTGTGAATTGTATATATTTCGGTTGTTAGTACGTATACATCTAGAGCTCAGGTTAACTCCATTCATTTTTATTATCCTGGGCAACGTCAGGTAATTCTTTGTTTATGAAACCGGTGATTTTCACAAGGGTTTACGGGGAAGCCCTTAAACTCCTCGAAGGGCCGGGATCCAGTGGGTTCTCAAAATTGAAAGAAACATTTTAATGTTGACATTAACATGGGGGGTGGGTTATTATAATATGCTGATGGGATGATGACCAGTGGAGAGGGGTATAGATTGCCATAAAATACAAATATACATATCATACAAGTAAGCTTTATTAAGGGTTCACCCGTGCAACGCCGGGTATATAAAGCTAGTATATATATATATATATATATATATATATATATATATATATATATATATATATATATATATATATATATATATATACACTCTGTCACAAAAAAATATATGCACCCAGAAGGAAACGAGCTACTATCACGAAACTTATCATATATGTAGAGTATGAGGAGATAAGCAAATGATTACAAATTCAGAAAAACAGACCGTTTTATTAAGAAGATATGGCACGAAAAAGGTTACAAATCAGTGAGCAGTAAATCCACCTCTGGCAGCTATACTAGCCAAAACACGGCGTGGCATCGAATCAGTGAGGTCACCTATGACCTCCTGCGGAAGATCATGCCATAATCTTTGCAACTGGGCAGTTAATTCCCCAGCCTTCCGGAACGGCTGCGGTTGCCTCCCAAACAGGTCCTAGACATGCTTTATTGGCGCGAGGACTTGTGATTTGGCAGGCCATGGAAGTACGTCATATCCTTGAAGACATTGTTTTGGAGAGTCACGCAGTATGTGGACGAGCGTTGTCTTGAATGGCACCTGGGCGTATTGATAGCATAGGCAGTACAACTGGCGTTAACATCTTTTCCACGTAACTGCACGCCGTCAAACTGCGTTGAAGGGCGACTGTGATCGTGTGTCCCAACAAATCACTCCCCACACTGTCACACCTTGTGTAATCACCGTATGCTTCTCGACAACAAATGCAGGATCGGTCCGATGGCCTGACCGCCTCCACACGCGTATGCGCTGGTCATCAGCATTGAGACTGTATAGGGATTCAACGTTGAAGATCACACGCCTCCAGTGGTCACACTCCAGCTTGCCCGAGATCAGCAAAAATCCAATCGACACAGCCTATGATGTGAGGTTAGTGGTGGGCGGCTTAATGGACGTCGGCTCCTTATACCTGCGTCGGCCAGTCGTCTCCCAATGATTTCCCTTGATACCAGCGGATGTCTGGAAGGTTGTAAATGGCGTCGAACAGATTCTAGCGACGTCGTTGGTGCGGACGTGGCCGCTCTTATGATTGCGCGATCCTAGCGCGTATTTATGTTCCTGGGACGCCCTGATCCTCCGCGACGGTAGACTATCCCTTCCGTGATCCATTGTTGCCAACACCGAGCAACTACCATATCGCTCCGAGCGAGGTGGCTGTCGATACGCCTATTCAACCAACCTGCTTCTTTGAGGCCTACTATACGCCCCCTCTCAAAGTCCGTCAATTGTTCGTACTGTCGCCGGTTACGTCTCAGAGGCATCTCTAGTCACAATATCGTCCATCCAAGTCTACAGATTTGTTAGAATAACCCTATGGCACGAGAAATCATGCTTTTAAACACTCCCAGCTGCGCATCTCATATGCGCATAGCGCCATTACCCTTGTCTCATTGGCGTTGAAATTTTAATCGTTTGCATTTCTATTACCAGACAATTTCTGCCAAGTTTCGTGATAGTAGCTCGATTTCTTCTGGGTGCATATATTTTTTCGTGACAGAATGTATATATATATATATATATATATATATATATATATATATATATATATATATATATATATATATATATTATTGAGTGATATATATCTCTTTATTAATTGAGAACTTGAAAATATGTTTTCATATCTAACAAAATACAAAATATTCTTTTATGAAAATCCTCCCATAATTTTGAGGTGAGTCTTTTCGTCCGGTGTGTCTTATAGTCCAAAAAATACGGTACTTTTGAGCAGCATGGCTGTTTTGTCAATAGAGGTTTAGATTCTTTAATTTATAACAAAGGAGAGAAAAAAACTTATGTAACCGTTACATGTAAACGCTCGCAAAATGAAAGTAGATTGGTTCTAAAGTACAAATTGAATATACAAAGGCAAAATGTTGAAATTCAAGTTTTCCTTATTGCTGAATAACATGTTTGCAAGAACTTGTACCATAAAAAATATACACAAATTTTAGTTCTATCATCGCACAATAGAAAAATAAACGTACACATCAAATATACATCATTAATACTGGAGGCTAGAATGTTTGCTTCAAATATATATGCAACCTTTTTATTGTACGTAACTACGGTCTCTAATATGTAATTGAAAGTTTACGGACAAATACACAAGTTTTCTCTTAAAAGAGATTAGAACTCTGTGATATGCAAGAATGAATTGAAGCTACTTTACAAAATCCTGTTATGCTAATTTCCTGGAATGCTTTTCGAAACTTTTAAAAATAAGCATTAAATCCTTTAAAATAGTTTTCTACAAATCAGGAATGAGAATTGGCTTTGCGGAGAATAAATTCCACAGATGTTAACTTGGAAAAGTATCAAAATGCAAATGAAATAGCTATCAAAGGTTTTGGGAAAAAATAAAATATACCCAGAAAACATTGTTCCTACACTATTTAAAATTATTTACGATTAAACATAAGTTATTTTGTGTTCTATAGCAGAGTATCTCTTAAAATACTTTACATTAGGAAATAAAAGTTAAAAGTTAAAGAGGAAGAATATTATAACGGAGATAAAGAAAATTTGAATATTTCTGGTCTGTTAAATACACACCACTCATATAACAATTTAAAGATAAAGTTCTATACACAATTCTAAATAAATACCGTAATTGAGAGATTTTAGAGGTTTTAAAAATAAAATTTTGAAGATGGCAACAACCTATTGCCTGGACTACGGAGCATACGCGGGTGTCCTAACTTCGAGGCCTGTGATCACCTTACTTAATAGTCAAGATAATGGAAGAAACTCTAATTTTTTAATTCAATTCCTCAAAAATAACCTTTCTTTCTGAAGCTGGTGACACGATATATTGACCTCTACATTTTTTCCCATTTATTTGATTTTGCATTTATTTCTTAAACTATGACTAAAAGTTATTGGTTCCACAAGTTCCAAGTACATGAAACTTGTAGAAAAAGGATAGTATGAAGACACAGTTCCTTAACATCCACTATAAAACAAAGAGAAGCAACTAGTTTCAAACTCAATAATATAGTTCTTCATCAAACGAAGAACATTCAGTGTGATTGTCGCTATCTACAACTCACAAATGCATTAATTAATTGTCCATGAGAAGAACTGCATTAATTAGTCGTTTCTCTTTATTTTATTAGGGATATTAAAAAGCTGTAGTTTCCTGTTTGAAGTTAGTAATCAATCTTTTCAATCGCTAGGCACCACCCTAATGACAATATGCTCGAAAAGGTGTTGAAAAGGGAGACTCCTAACCTTAAAACTGATATTTAATTAGCTTTATAATCCAGCATTGTGTAGAAATCGTGTTTTTTAATCCTACTGTGTACAACCTTGTCCGTTTATATTTCGCAGTTGCTTCCTTTTTATGCGATATAAGGAACCATGTGGAATTCAGAATTTTCGTTTTCAATAAACATTTGTGATATTTGGAATTAAGCTGTTAAATACTCTCTGAGGCGTAGTATTCCTAAAATGAGATATCGTTACAACTTTCAGTAATAACATGCTTGTAAATTTATTTCTAACTGCATGAGCTAGTTTTTCGTATAAAAATTAGGAAGATACTTGTAAATGACTTTGCGTATAAATAATCGTCATTAATATATACACTATCTGGCCCAAAGTATCCGGTCACCCCCCTAAGGAAGTGGATCTGGCAGGTGACGTAATTTGATGCGTAGCCGAAAGCTATAAAAGTGTTGGTAGTGCTTTGTCAGGTCATATTTATGCGTTTGGGAGACAATGATTAAGTCAAAGGAGCTTAGTGACTTTGATCGTGGCATTACAGTGGGATTCCACCTTTGTGGGAAATCAGTTCATGAAAATTCGGACATTCTACAGAAGCCAAAATCCACTGTGAGTGATATAATTGTGCAGTGGAAACGTCCAGACAGTGAAACTGCAGAAAAACGCAGTAGCAGGCCGAAAAAAATTAGTGAACGCAGCCGTAGAACTCTGAAAAGTGTAGTGAAACAAAATCGCAAGTTCTCATTGATTGAAATTACTCAGGAGTTCCAAAGTTCATCAGGTGTTAGTGCTAGCAGTAGGACTGTTCGTCGAGAGTTAAAAAACCTGGGATTCCATGGTCGTTCAGCCGCTCACAAGCCGAACATCCCTCCCCAGAATGCGAAGGGTCAATTGCAATGGTGCAAAGCTCACCGTCAATGGACTGTGGACATGTGAAAAAAATGTTTTTTGGAGTGATGAATCTCGCTTTACAATCTGGCAGTCCGATGGACCCTTCTGGGTTTGGCGGATGCCCGTCTAGTGCTTCTTACGTGACTGCATTTTGCCAACTGTTAAGTTTGGTGCTGGTAGCATCATGGTGTGGGGGTGTTTTTCATGGTTTGGCCTGGGTTCCTTAGTTCCTGTGGTTGGAAACATAAACTCTGAGATGCATGTGGACATTCTGGACAATGCTGCTCTCCCAACTCTATGGCAATATTCCGGGGAAGACCCATTTCTCTTCCAGCAGGATAACTGCTCCATTCACATATCGAGACTTGTGCGGGCATGGTTTGACGAAATAGGTGTTCAAAAACTGGACTGGCCTTCTCAGAGCCCTAATCTAAATCCCATTGAACGCCTTTGGGATGAATTAGAACGCAGATTGCGTAGCCATCCAAATCGACCATCCTCACTGCCAGCACTCACTTCAGCTGGGATGGACGGCTGGAAGTCAATTCCTGTGGACACCTATCAAAAACTGGTGGATAGTCTCCCCAGACGTGTGCAGGCTGTCATCGATGCAAAAGGAGGACCAACATCATATTAATATATGCCTCGGGACTCTCTAAGTCAGTACCACTGCTTGTCCGGATACTTTTGGCCAGATAGTGCATTAGGGCATTTTGGTGTGGGCCAGTTGCCGATGAAGATCGTCATTCCCCTCTCAGTATTTTCTACCCGCAGATTAGCAAATGCATTTTATTGTTGTTGGTGTTGCTAATGCCCCTTGACCGACAGTAACAACAGATCATGTCCTGAAGGCTATGGGTGATGAAGGTGCGGCTCCTGTTTTGAATTAGCACCACAAGGGTCGGAGTCCGACTTGGCTAAATGACCGGTTCCTTAATTTTGAACCGATTCAAGTGACGAGACCAGAACACTTGACCCCGCACCTCCAGAGGTAAATTTGAGAACTTCGAGGATATTGTACCCACGCCCTATTTTACATGCCCCGGCCACCATTAGTGTACACGACGGTGGATTTGCAGAGACGAGCATCGAACCAGGTACGTTCAGATTACTGGTCCGCTGCTCTTGCCAACTGGGCTACCGTGCCCCTATGCATTTTTGATACCGTTATTTGCTATACAATTATATGTTAAAATAAAGATAATGTAAATTTTAAATCTTAATTTTTTTCAGCTGTGAATTCTTTGTAGGTAATTAAGTTATCGATAACTATTTATAAAGATTAAAATAATAAGATTTTTGAAATGCATGCGAAACTTTTAAATTTGATATTCAAATGCCGAACTTAGAATCCAAAAACACACATTTGCTTATCTCATAAGAAAAGTATTGAGAGGAATATTAACCATAGCTTAACATGGCGATCAAAATATCTACGTCAATGCCAGTTGATGCACCGCTTTAATATTGCCTAAAAATAGATCAAACACGAATACTTGAAGTTTCACGAATCTCCTTTATAACAACATTCGCTGACAAAGATCGAAATATTTTTGCTGGCTATTAGAATGCAATAAGGCCTGGGGTGACCTTGTGGTACAACGCTGATTTTAGGTGCTGAGGGTTCTCGGATCGAAACCGGCGTCATGCCACTAAAATGCCTCATCGTCCCTTCATAGAGAGTAATGCTTGTCCGCCTATATGGTGCCCCCATAATAAAATAGCCAGCAAAACTGCGGTGTATTATAGGCGACGGCAAGTGCATCCTCATTGGTTAAAAAAAATTCAATAAAATCATTTCATTCAGAAATCTCATTAGTTTGGACAGTAAATAAAAATAAGAAAGCAAACTACCGTTTTAACTGAAAAAGGATTGTTCAGTCACGATTTCTTAATGTTCTAACACCGAGAGATTACCCTAGACCGAGTTTTACCAGCCTTTTTTTTTCATTCAAAGCAGTACATTGGATAAGAGATAGATAAATCAGAGTTTGCAGATGTACCTATACCGAGTGGCTACAAAACCTTTTCCATTTAAAACAATTGACTGGATTAGGAATTCATCAATCAGTTTAGAGGTGTACTACATATATAGAGTAGTTATTTAATAAAGTGCAATTCTCAAAGTAGAACAAAGGGCTACGTTTCGGTAACATGCAATAAATAACTTGTATTGCGGATTTAGTATAAGGTGACAGCAATTCAAAAGTATTTAATCTTAAAGCTTTTACTATATACGGCCTTTTAGCCCTAAAATATGGCAGAAACACTATTTTAAATTACTTATAATGAAGCACGATAATTAGTAGAAGAGTAGAAAGACCTATAAGATATGTATTAGTTAATAAGTTTCCTGTATTAAAGTTGTTCGTGCGTGAAGATTATTATAATTGCAAAAACGGTCGTACCAAGGACACCTCATTAGCCTTCAGCACGTACGCAATTGGTTTTTTGAGAATTGAATATAGAAATTGATTGATAAGCCTTATATTTAGTTTTCTACCATTTCTAAATTAGTTCCCAACTTATCCTTTACATCAAAATCAATCACATTCCGCTTTTGTTGGTTAAGCACTTTTCATAAATTCCAGTTTTTATTTTTTTATTTTAAGTTCATCTCGCGGATTTCAATTTTAACGGCACATACTTTTGATTTTTCGTTATCCTTAATACATTGAATACACATAACTTTTTAATCAATATTTTATTATCAAAATCCCGTATAACTTTTATTCAGTAATTCCTATTTTGAGGAAAGAGAGATTACACATTTAAAAAAATTTCTCTGTTACTTTATTTACATAAGTTTACTTTATTTTGTTCAGTTTATTCTTCCTCGCCATGTCTTTAAAAGTGAGTGGCTTCATATAGGGGCATCGCTGTTAAAAGATTATACGACCGTTGACAAATACTGACCGTTAAAATCTACCGTGGTTTATCAAATTAATGGAAACACCGAACGCCGTTGGAGGACACGCAATTCATTGTATATTGGATTCACGAATATCCTTGCTAATTAATACACAGTCGTGCATGAAAGCCGGACAACATGGATAGTATCAAAATGTCCTTGTACACTGTAAAAAATGAACTACTCAGAAAGTTGAAGGGAAGCACGCATAGCGGTAAAAAAGGGTTTAAATTAAAACAATAAATTTTCCATATATTTTCGAGTTTACTTCAGGAAAAGGCTTTTTATGTAACGTTTATTACAATTTGTTTTAGACTGTTAACATCTTATTTTGACTTTTTTCACCGTTTTAATTAACAAAAGAGATATTCTGACTATAATTAACAGGGCGTTCATTGTATAATTCTAGGCAGAACTGTAGGCAAACGATATGCGTGCACTGTAAGTACATACTGCAATGTACCAAATGGGTGGTTAGAATTATCTTTGGCAAACATCCCTTACTGCTTAACTGGCCTTTAAAATGACATCAAAACGCCAAAATGATTGTTTTCTTTCCACGGTTTTTTACCTCAAAACCTCAAATTAAAATGGAGATAAATCATGAAGCAGCTAAGTACAAAATTTCTGGATATAGTTTAGAAGTCCAGTAAAAAAAGTAGAAAAAGACAAGAACATGAAGTGACAGTACCCATCACTAAGTCAAAATGCTAGTATCTTTTGACAAAAGGTATAGATTAGCTGCTGGTAATTTTACGACTCCGTGATGTCATTTGCCCATGCCAATGCTAGTTCACTTTCACAAACCATGTACGGTACTCTAAAGCAGTAAGATTACCAAATACCTGTAGCAGTACCATAATCACAAATATAACAAGGACATTTAACAGATGATATATATGTTTCTTGTTTCCGTTTTCTTGTGGTACTGTGTCTAGCCCTCATTGTCCTTAGATATTATTCAATAACAATTGTCACAGATTTCAAGAGAATAATGGACGCATGCTTTATTAAAAATTTGTTAGATATAGAGCAAGAGAATGAGATAGAGTTGTTATTGTGTCTACGATGATATTATACCCTCAATATTTAAGGAATCCTCTAAATTCAGAAGTCAAAAAATATACTACATATTCAAAGTTACGTTACTCTATGCCATTTCTCTCTGTGTTGGTCGAAATCAAGAACTTAATTATATAAAGTTTTTTCTTTCATTAAGAAATTCTTTGATAAATACCTCGTATCGACTGATTTCGGAACTTTCTAATCTTCAGATATGTGCATTATTTAGTTATGCTGCAGGAGTGACTTGAAGAATTCTCACTTTGAAGGCGCTCTTTTTCTATTTCTAACATTTTTGGCGCTTATAACGCGGCTGTTGTCATGATCATATTAATTTATTTATTCGACGATGTTAATTTTTCTATCAGGAATTTTGTCGTTTTTCTGCCGTCCCATTAACGTTCTTTCAAACTGCCGCGGCACAAGTGTAAGGAACGTCTGCTATGACTACCAGAAAGACGTTCTCCCGACTGTAATTCTGGTGACGTGAGGACGTCTCATTTTGAAGGCCTCGCCTGAAGACCTGTGCAAATGCCTGTTTAAGATTTATGGCTCCCTTTTTTTACGTTTTTGATCTCTTATCATTACATTATTTCCTCTTAATTTATACTTCTAAGATCGAAGCTTATTCGACGTAAGTCAAGAAACCATTATTCATTGCTTTTAATATATTATGTACCGTATTTCATTGTTATTTTGTGTTGTTTAACAGCATTGTGAATTTCATTGCAAATATAAATGTGGGTGTATGCAAATGTGGGTGTGTACAAATATAAATGTGGGTGTGTGAAATTTTCCTCAATATGCAAAGCCAGACTACATTAAAGCACTCCTGTTATTTCAAAAGGGAAAATGATATATAGATGCATTTTTTGGAATCTTGTTTCATATAAAAATGTACACTATTACGTCAATAAAGTCGTGTTTATTTTATTATTGTTACTATTATTATTATTATATTTATAACTATTACTATAAATGTTAGTATTTATGACAGATTACTTATCGTAACTTTCTTCTACTTTCGAACATGAAAGAAAATAAATCACATACAGTTTTAAATTAACATCAATCTTATTTTCATAAACCCACCTGAAATTCCCTATACTCAACATTTATTTTTTGACATTTTATTTGGAACAACATTAGTAGATGCACACTTTTAGATTGAACATTCCCCTTTAGTAAATTTGAATCTAATTCCCACAGACAAAATTTTAAGACACAAATCCTAATAAACCTCAAGCTTACATTTAAATAAAATAACTTACTCAAAATATAAAGCGCAATGTTTTCAGGGAAAAGACATACACAAAAGTAATTAAATGCTTAGTTAAAATGCGTTTGTCAGATACTCCTCTTATATCCAAACCTAATTTCAAGTAAAGATAAATATTATTAAAAGTTTCTCAATCTAAGTTCAAAGTTCATTTAAATTGCATAAGTTTTCTAATGTTTTTAACTTCAAGAAGGGTAAAAATATTTCTTATCTCATTAAACATTATGCCATTATGCCAAACTTTTGTATACTACGTCAAAATTGCTTTTGATTTCTCATGTTACAAAATATTAAACATAAACTACAATAATGAATATAGTTGAAATATTTTATAGCAAGATATTGCCTCATTTAATAATATAAATGTATTTCAAATATTGCATTATTCATTCAATTGTGTCTGTACTATAGTTAAAAAAATTTCAAAATTGCATTGCTAGTTTTAATGGTTCTAAAATTAAGTTGTTGATTGTACAAAAGGAATGTAAGATTGCAATGATATACCTGATATAGTTTATTGTTTGGAAGAATATTGTTTTAAAGGCGTCTAAAATACCAAACATTATTTCGTGTTTTTATTAAATGTATTGGACACTAGTTAATCACATTCAGTTTTAAAGACTTGGAATTTCATTAATTTTTCTTAGGCTCTACGTAATACAGTAACTATGATGTAGAAAAGACATATATTATATCTATTAATATTTCCTCTTTATTTTTGAATGATTAACTATATTTTTCTTTTATAAAGAAAGGGATAAATTTAAGTTATTAAATACAGTATTATAGTTTCTAAATCCATCATTCAAAAATCTAATATTCAAGAACGTAATTTTAGATGAAAATTAGAATCACAGATTCGATCAGAACACATAATTTATAACAGTTACAGATTTACAAAGCTTGCCTTATTTTGCCTGTATTCACATCAAATGTACCTTTTTATCTAGTAAATGTACTCTATTGGAATATACAGGAGTTTTAGTGTACAATACATAGATACATTTGAGGAAAACGAACCTTTTGTGCCGCTATATTTCATTTCAGTATCATAATAAATAGGGCAGGCAACTCTTAAAATATTCTGACACTTGAATTGAAGCCAGAAGACTGACTATCAGCTAAAATCGCTTCCTGACAAGCTGAACTTCATTCCAAACGCAGGAAGGGAACTTTCTAGATAATTAATGTATGATAGCCATGACGAATCACGTTCAGACATTATCAAACTCAGATTCCCATCGATGACGTATGAAACACAAATTATGCATTAAATTCCGCTTATTGCATCTTACTGTAAATTACAGGATTCCCTTCAACCTACATATCGCAAATGTGCAGTTCAGACGTACTGAACAGCCCCTTAATATATAGTAAGTTTATTCAATAAATAGCCTAAGATTTAAAGTTCATTATTGAATTACCAACCTGAAAGTTGCTTTGAAGTATTATCCATAAAATATGTCGAAAACTCTATTTGCTAATAAATGTTTTCGCTGCAATGCATATTTCTAATAATTTAGTAAATTAAATGCTGGTTAGTTTGAAGCCTGGGTCCATGTTTGCTACATTCACTGATAATGGTCTATCTTCGTAGAAAACACTCCTCTTGTTGGGTTGCGAAACGTACAGTTTTATAATTAATTTTTAACTCATCTTTAAACAGCTTATTAATAAGGCTTGTGGAAATTTTATAGAGGGAAGTGTGAAAACTTTATTGCTACGTTTTATTAGAGTCATTTTTGTCTCCTCGTTATTAAATAGAGTTTCATATTAAACATTCGTTATTAAATAAAGTTTCAAAGTGTTAAAATTGACAAGTGTATCTCTAAAACTGGATTGCTGAAAATCGATAAAATGCTCTCGTATTCTTAATTGCAACACCTTGATTATTTTCTAGTAATCTTCTATTTAATTTTCGGTTAACAATGATGACGTCAAATGTTCTGAGTCACATTTTTCTTTTACGTATATTTCACCCTTTCTCAGCTAAAAGAAATCGTATAAAGGAAATTCAAAATTGTGGTAAATAGCGTTTTAATGACATTAATAAAAATACTTTCAGTTAAGTCTCTCCGGCTATTTGGAAATGTATGTGTAACTACAAAAAACACGTAGATGAGATACGTATAAATGACATTCTAATATACATAGATTTCAAATTTATTTTTCTAAATGTACTTCTGTTTTCCATATTTATAGGATGCGAGAATATGTATGAGGTTGTTATCTTAGCTGTAATATCCAATTATTTGTTTGCATAATTACTCAGGAGCGAGATAAGTCAGTCACATAACATGAGATGTAAACTTTATCCTCGTTTCCTTACAAAATAAAAACATTATATTTGGAAGCTTTTCAGCTCATATAATGAATATCTCTTTTCTTCCGTGCTACAAAGCTTTTCTTATAACCCTGATTATCATGGTAAAATAAACTCTCGAAAAAATAATTTCAAAAAACTTAGAGCAGAAAATAAAAATAACGTCAGAAGTCAAAACTGCCATATATTATGAGGAAACCGCCATTAGTATTCCAGGCGGCTCGTTTTTCACAAAAGCTTAGATCTCTTGATATTACCTTGAATACAAAACAGAGGCCGGTCATAGAAATATATTTTCAAAAAAGTTACCAAAACGTGGGCACTAATGAGATTCATATCGATCCATGGCAAATCGGTAAAGAATTTTCTAATAACAGTAGAGTTTTCTATGATTTGTAAAACCTCTATTTTTGTAAACTCTTTGCAAAGTATAACACACCTCTTTTTACTATTTATTGATTTCTTATGTGTAGTTTTATGGAAACATTAAGTTTTAATCAGTTTATTTTTTTCACAGTAAAGACTTAAACTTATTTATTTGTAGGAGAAGTATTTTTTTCTTTTCATCTTGGTAACGGAGAGAATGGGGATGATATGCATCGACAAAACAGTTTTGTACGCCTCTAGGAGAGGAAATTCTAAAATTAATACATCCTTGATCTTTGTTAGCTCCTAAAGACCAAAAGTATAGTATCAATGTAAGCACAGTGGTAATACACAAAATTAACAAGCGAATGAACCCCAGGAGATAAAATCCAAAAACATAGAAAAACGATAGGTACATATCAGTAAAATCTGATTTTTTTTAAATATCATTTTTAATGGTTACTCGAGAATAACAATATAAAAGTCTAATAAATGTTCTAAACTTTATTTTTAAAAAAGGAAGAAATGACGCTTAATTCATTCCCAAACTTAGGAATAGGGTGTATGATGAACCAACCCACTTACAGCTATGCAGCTGAGTAAAGACATTCTATTCTGACGTATATAAAGTATTTAATCAGATTCTAAAGCAAATTAACCCCTTTTGTTCAGCCAAGTAGCTCTTGGAGAATTTCGGAGATGGTTTCAGACTTACTTAAATCATGCGTCACTAAATACGTCAATCAAATCCCAAATTCCAATTCAGACATCTTTCGGATTAAAGCTAAGAGAATATTCTGGTTATGACATACCATAGGCACTATCACTTTTACGTTTTCATTGATGGCAATTTTCCTGTGACGGCGCTCGTTATATTTCGGGATTTCATATTTAAGTTAACAAACATCTTAAAATAACTGACTACAGTTTCTAAATTCCATTTCTATATCGATATGGGCTCATGGATTTCCTAAAGTATATATGGTGTATACTTTTTGGCTCCCTACGCCAGAATGTTTCTCTCTATACACGACTTGGATTGGTTAGAAATGCACTCTTGCTGCATTGGACTTGAGTCTAGAGTCTGTGTAGCAGGTAGAGTAAACAAACTGTTCCTCTGGTATGAAAACAATAGGAACCAGACGGGACCTATACTATATTATGCATCCCCGTCTGTTTGGATGCATATAGTGTTGAGTGTGTCCCATAAAGACCACGCTGATGACTTCATCTGTGTATTGTATGCAGAGAAACAATAATTTCACTTGTCATGGCATATCCAAGAACCCCTCAAGTGCTAATATAACTAAAAAGTAAATAATTCAACAGAGAAAGATAATTACCAACAGGAAGAATGCAGAAAAATTAGACCTAAATCACGCACTTAGGGCTAAACGCACTATAAATGCAAGATTCTGTAACATTAAAAGAATTTTACCATATAACGATGCAATTGACTGGTCTCTTCATCAGGAGGCCTAACCAAATCAGTTACCTCTAGGAGGAACTTTCTGAATAGGATTCAGGTCTAACCAAAAGACACCCCAAGGCCCGAGATCTCCATAAAACAGATACTCAAATCAAAGGGAAAAAATATACATAGTGGCATATACAAGAACCCCTCAAATGCTATTATTTATTTCGTTCGGATACGAAGAACCTTGAACAGATAACATTTTTAGCAGAGATGGGTAGAGAAAATTTTGAAATCTTTAGATGTAAAGTGCATAACCTCCCTTGCAAAAAATAAAAAAAATAAGTAGAAGAAAATTGAATCTATCGTGGAAATTTTTATATGTTCTATGTTTTTCATGAAAGGCATTGCTCATAAACGAATTATAATTCAATTTTTTTAATTTCAGATGACATAATTGTAGCCGTTTATGAATACCATTTATTTCATTTAATATTAAATAACAGAAGTACAATGTATTTAATAAAAACATAGTCAATGGATATAACATTACTAAATAGGTGTCAATTTCATTTTACATAAAACTTTTACCAGTAGTAAGGTACTACAAAATATTAGCTTTGATTCAATATTGAAACTTCATTGCTTTTTATACAGGCCACTAAGGCATGTATAGAATTATAACAACATATTACCGTCTTGTTTTACTTGAACAAACGTAAACAAGTTTAGAATAGCCTATTGATCTGTCGTTTCTGCCGTCACAGTTCAACTGTGGTAAACAACAACGACCACGGTAACAAGGTACACCATGGTAACAAGTGTATACCCATGAAGGTCTAACACACCTTCATGGATATACACTTCAAATCTTTCCTTGTCTACATAAGGATTTTAAATTTAAGTTTTAACTGTACAATCAAAGGAAATTAATTATTATGGTATTTACTAAATTATAGTTATATTTTAATAATGTTTCGCACCCTGTGTTTCAGTACATAAGGAACCTTTTACAATATATGAGGTAATATTGTGGATCAGCATCTCTTACAAAGCCCTTTCCAAAGCATAAGCAGTACCAATACTATCTACTACATCCGTTGGTATCAGCCCCGTCTCAAACATACAAATCATTCTACCACTCGGAAATTTATACAACTGCTGTGTTCCAATCAACCATGAGGACAAAAACCAAATAAAACATTCCCTAAGTTTTCTTCTTTTTTGGTATCGATTGTTAAGGAGGTTCAATCCCCTGAAACGAAATTTTATGCTGCCTAACGTTTTATATACTAATTTAATAAATTTACAGAAACATTATTCAGAACATTGTCATCTATAACACCTTACGTTATTTATAGATCAAGTGGAATTCAAGCTAATTTCGATGTAACTCGAAATGGAGGTATATTCTGTGTTAATTTAATTAATAATTTTATTCATTTCATGTCATTATAATTCAAGAACTGAAATGGCATTTTCCTCTTCATTTTTCGGAATAACTTGTAGATTAACTTGAGCATTATATTTAATATACACCCAAATCGTAGGTTTTTTTATATAAAACATGCATGTTTCTGCTTATTTCAAGGATACTGTATTCTTTTGAATTCAGTGAAATTATGCACCATTTTTGGTATATTGAGTTATTTATAAACAGTTTCATAGTTTTAGGTGTATTATACAGGTTTAAAATAATTTAACAACTTCCTCAAATAATACCTTTTTTCATCACTTCCAAAATATCAATCATAAGATTATTTGGGCTTTAAATTCATGCAATTTTTTTCCTGTATATAAAGTTTGGTATTATATATAAATTATACATAAATTACCTTTATTTATAATATATAAATTACCATTGCTGACTGGCATGAATATCATGTATAATACCAAAATATTCCTCGTCTTGTAATGAACGTTTTAAGAAAAAACAGTTTATACTGACGTTGTAGCTACAGAAATCCAAGCTAAACTTTTCATTCAGTTATCGCTGATATCGTGGTGCTGAAAACCATAACGACGGAAACGTCCCATCTGACTATCACCGAACATATAAACACCTCGTTAGGGACGAACACCCGAAAATTGCTCTAAAAATATCGGAAACAATTACTCAAACCATCTGCTTCTTTAGGAATCCCAAGCAAGCCTGAAATTATCCGCGTCGACAGCAATGATCTCTTTTAAGTCATGCTCATAATACACGTCAACAAAGAATTCAGCTTTAATTAATATCTGGCGACTTTTCTTTGCCATGTCCACAAGTCTGAGAAATCTACAGAATTTTGGAAAACTAGGCGTTAACTCTATTCCCTTTAAAAGACAAAGAGGATTTAAGTAGGACACGTTCAGCGCTAAAAGTTTGGCTAAACTTTAAATCTTGTTTACATGTTAAATTTACGCGGAATACCGTTATGCAATCCCCCTCGAAGGCTTTTAATGACTGAGATGAAACTTTATATTTTCGTCAAAATAAAGACATGCGCATAACTTTGAATAAATTCAAATTTTAAACTTGATGGGCATGTAATTTAGACAAAATTGGGCGTTCTTATCCGTCGAATTTTTATTTTTAGACGTAGGAGTTTAGTGTTTGGGAAGGATTTTAGAAAATGTTTTGTTGTCCAAGAATTTTAAACAAATCATTTTCTGCTATTCATTTTTTGGTTAATTAGGGACATGTTCTCGAAAGCTATTTGTATCAATTCATTAAATTAAGATAAAATTCGCGGCTTGTGCACGGAAAAAATCTGTCGTAGCTGCAATGTCCTCCAAGTTCCCAAACATTACCTCTGGAGGTGCGGGGTCAAGTGTTCCAGTCTCGTCACTTGACTCGGTTGAAAATGACGGGACCGGTACGTTTCAAACAGGTGTAGCGTGGACCAACCCCGTGTGGTGCACCCGGGGCAACGCATTCAATGCATGCGGAGAAGTGGTCGCACACTTCACGCTTCACCACGAAAAAAAGTATCGCTCAGCTCCCTGCCATTGGAAAAAAAAATGTCAGTTATTTGTTACCTAAGGAATGCTGAAATTTAAGAAAATCCATAAGGAAAGGAAGAAAAAAGATAATAAAAATTAATTTTTAAAAATTAAATTTCCCATTTTATAAATAATTGCGTACTGTTTATATAGCGGATTTTGATAATTTCCTAGTCTTTATTGATATACAAAATAATTTTACAGCTAAGTTAATAAAATCTTAAATCCTGTAAATAAATTAGAATATGGTATATATAGGTTTCTACTGTCTGCTGAGTCTATTACGTATACCAATCACTTACCTCAAAATATTCCATATATTTAAACTTATATAAATTAGTCTAGTGATAAATTAAATCTTAAATTTAATTTGTTAAATGGGAAAAATGTCATTAATGTGGCACATATAATCGATATAGAATTGAATGATAAAGTGGAAGCGAGGTCATTGAGGGTTGAAACGACCGTGTAAACTTTTTAAATTGAAAATATTGAAGTTTAAATGATAACACAAATGCGTTCAAGCGTCGACTTACTATTAGTCTCTGTATATTTGTAATCCTCTGCAACGCATCTCACTGAAAAGTCAACATCATACATGGGAAGTATTTTAAGACAAATCGTTGTTTTAAATTAAAAGCGTCCAGAAAATAAGTAAATTTTGAACATAAAACGAACTTTATATAATTCTTTTGAATTTTATAGAACTTCAGTGCACATTATAGACGTTATAATATAATCTAACCCAAAGCTAAGGCATCATATCGTGGCACACCTGCACACTTTCTGCTTTGAGAACAGATATATTGTCTAACAGATAATCAAAGATAAATGGAAGACATATATTTCTCCAAGATTTCTCTTAATGTTTGGCAATACGCTTTAGACCAAATTAGAGACTTAATCAAATATTTACATATTTTCTTCTTAGAGTTGTGTTAACTTTTCTTCTAGAACTTACTCGACTATTCTTTACTGCGCCTTTGTTGCGTCTGCTACTAACTGGGGTAAATTTAAGGAATTATAATTTCTACTCATCAAAAGCACCCATAACATTCATATCTTGGGGTTATCACATAACTACACTTATGACTCATATTTGTTCTCAAAAGAGAGAAAAAACTCAAATGCTAAGTTAATTTTGTGGCCTCTTATGTAACATAAAAAGGAAGGAAAATACCTAACTTATAATTTGCTAATATATATATATATATATATATATATATATATATATACAGTGGCTCCCAAAAGTGTTCGTACACTTACGATTTTCAATGAAATAGGGGTCTATCCATTAATTAAAATGAATATTTCAGAATGGGTATTTAATAATAAGATCTATAATCTATTCTTAACAAAACTACATGAACTATTTTAAAAAGGTAGTAAAACTTTATTTTTTAGAAACCAATAATCAAAAAGTAACAAAAACTTTATGTCACAAAAGTCATCGTTCACTTGTAAAAAATCTCTCCATATTTGTAAATATTCTAATTTTTCGTTAAATTAATATTTAGTAAGATATCCTTTAGCACCCACAACAGCTTTTAAACGTCTGGGAATAGATTACACTAGTTCTTTTGTAATTTCTGCATTCAATGTTCATCCATTCTTCCATCATCATTGTTTTTAGTTCGCTTTTCGTGTGAATAGCGCCCTTTACACGTACGTACGTTCTTTCACGAGTGCTTGGAGCGTACGGGATTGCGCGCACTCGCAAAAGAGCGTACTCTCTTTCCGAGCACTCGCAAAAGAGCGTACGTGTAAAGGGCGCTAATAGCGCCCTTTGCAGCTTTCCCTTTCTCTCCGACACCTTCACACGTGCACTCAATCGCGCGGGATCGTGGTTTCACGCGGGAAAGAGCGTACGTGTAAAGGCCGCTATTGTCGTGTTTTCGTACTCGAACCTCCAGTTCTCTCCAGATATGTTCTATTGGGTTTAAATCTGGCGACTGAGGTGGTGATTTCAAAACTTGTGGACAATTATAGAGACGCCAGAGGTGAATATTGAGAGCCGTGTTCTTAGGATCGTTATCTTGATAAAAAACAAAGTTGATTCCAATACCCAAATTTTGGGCTGATAATTTTAAATTGTCTCTTAAAATATTTATGTAAACAGCATGATTCATTATGCCATTAATAAATACCAAATTACCTAGTCCTGATGCTGACATGCACCCCCACACAAGGACACCTCCACCGCATAATGCTTAACTGTTCCTACTAAGTTATTGAGATAAAGTTCCTCATTTTTTCTTCTCCATACAATTATACTCCCATCGGAACCAAAAATGTTAAACTTGCTTTCATCGGCATTATTCCAATACGTTTGTGGATTAGTTATCATTGATAGTGCAAAGGAAAGCCTAAGCTTACTGTTTTTCTCACTCACAAAAAATTTTCTACGGGCAGAACGCCCATATAATCCAGCTGCTCTGAGAACTCGTTGAACAGTTTCAGGTGAAATTGAAGTAGAAAATGTTTTATTAAATTCTGCAGAAACTTTTACAGCACTCCAACGTGGATTTTTCACAAATTTTCTAATTATAAATCTCTGATCACGTTTTGTTAACTTTGCCGGACGACCTTTTCTTATGTTGTTTTTGATCCGATTTTCTTCTTTAAAGCGTTTTATCACATACTGCACAGTAGAATTTGATAAATTAAGTAATTTAGCAATATTTCGAACAGATTTACCAATACTATGATGAAAAATAATCAATTTTCGATTGCTGTTTGTTGTTTCTTTACGACTACGAGCCATTTTTAAATAATAAATAGAATATTATGGAGTAGGCAAGCAAAAATTAAAGCCAAACGATATTTTAAATGCCACCACAATTCAAAAATAAAAATAAAGCGCCAGACGATAATTTTAATTATTAATTTATCCGAAAATATTTCAGTGTACGATGACTTTTGTGAGCTAAAGTTTCTGTTACTTTTTGATTATTGGTTTCTTAAAAATAAAGTTTTACTATGTTTTCAAAATATTTCATGTAGTTTTGTTAAGAATAGATTATAGATCATATTATTAAATGCCCATTCTAAAATATTCATTTTAATTAATGGATAGACCCCTATTGAATTGAAAATCATAAGTGTACGAAAGCTTTTGGGAGCTACTGTATATGTGCATGTGTGTGTGCTCGTGAGCAGGTCAGTTTAAGCATTATAATTACAGATATCACTGAATTTTCAAAAACATGTGAGAAACATTGTCATTTTGCTTCTAAAATAGCCTTATGTGTTGCACAAAATTGGTTGCTTGATTACTTAAACTAAATATTAAAAAAATATTTTTAAGCCCTTCGATTACTTTGAAGGAACGCAGATATATATTTTCAAATTATCATTATCAAAATGTTTCCATACATTAAATATCGTAGTGTGAATATTCACAGCAACATTACAGCATGGATTACTTCAATGTATCAAAAGTCTTTTATTCTCGCAATATTCAGCATAATATGCAAAACTTTAAATAAAGAATTTGCGTAGTTACTGAGATTTATCTTCACACTTTCAATGCCTCGACTGGACGAAACCTTCAAGACCACTTGTGGTTGCGCATTCTGTGTTTTAATTAATTTCGAGAATTCTTCCACGCTTGATGATAATGCCTTCCGAACGCTGAAAATCTCCTGGGATTATTCACTTACTATGTTTTGAAGCGTGATTCTGTAGGAAATGAATGATAATTTGCTAAACAACTTTCCCTTGTGCCTTTATTCCTTCCTGTCAGAAATATTATTTTCCTGCATGGAATTAACACATGCATGGCACGCTGAGCGTGGAATTAACATATCTCTGATATCATCAGATTTGGCATTTTTGCGACTATATCTATATCTATATCTATATCTATATCTATGCATATATATATATATATATATGTGTGTGTGTGTGTCAAAACATAACTGAACTGTCAAAATATAGTTGAGAAGTACGGGGAAAGGGGGCTTAAAGTAATAAGAATCTAACATTTCATTTACAAAGAGCACGTATTTTGCTGTGAGGAAAATCATCTTTTAGAAGCGACTTGAGCGCAAAGCGAATAATTCTAGGCGGGAGGATTTATTTTTAGAAGTGTAAAGGTTTTGGACGCGAAGTTAAATTGCAAGATCAACGATATTAAAGGTCCAGATGACCAAGGTTGAGGTCTGCACATGCGCATGCAGCAGGAGCTCGGAGGGAATTGGGTTTTTGGCGGCAGATTGATGGGGATTCTCGTTGACCGCGGAAGCGCCTGGCTGCGGGCCGAATAAGTTATCTAAACGGACAAGATGACTGCATGTGAAGAATATTTAAACACGGGTGAAAACACCATCCGTGTCATATATATATATATATATATATATATAATATATATATATATATATATATATATATATATATATATATATATATATATATATATATATATATATATGTGTGTGTGTGTGTGTGTGTGTGTGTGCGTGTGTGTGTGTGTGAGTGTGTGTGTGTGTGTGTGTGTGTGTGTGTAGACGCAATACCTTTAACCATCCTCTGCATAATTTTCTTCTTCTAACTCAAAAATTTTGGTCCTCTTAAACGACCTCGCCTCCTTTTCATAGCTTTTAATTTATTTTTAATTGATTCAGTATAAGTAATAGGAATTAAAAAATAATACAAAAATAGACCGAATTATTTATGACCGATGTTATATATATATATATATATATATAATATGTGTGTATATGTTTGTGTGTGCGTATTGTGAGTACATAAAGACACACATATTTGTATTTTAAGATTCAGATAGATCGTTAAATATGCATGTGTAGACAGACTGATACATTAGTTTGTATTCGATATGTAAAAAATTCATTTATATTTATTTATCGATAGTCATTTATATCGATAGTAATTTATTTGTGATAACTGCTTACTAAAAACTTCCCTCTTTCAGACAATTTCTTCATAGGGATTAGGCTTTTGCAGAACTGTCCACATTTATAAACTGCTCAAGGACAAAAGATATTATAGCCTACAGTGAGCATACTTCCAAATAAAATCCAAATGTGAAATAATGTCTGAAGTTCAAAAATGCTAATATACTTCAGTCTGAGCGAGGACTTCCATCGTGCGGTCATGTGATCTAACAAACCGTATGTATACAGAATGCTCAAAAATATAGTATGATGCAGGTAGAGTAGTATTCAAGAATTTCACACGTATCATCAAGGAATAAGCATCCAGTCATCCACTTCTGGCTACAGGAGTCGGAGTTATCAAACGAGTCATGATTCGAATGTAGTGACTGGACACTGATTCCGGAGACACTGATTCCGGTTTTGCAACTATTTATAGCAAAGTACCATTCAATACCGTTTAAATACAGTTGCCAATCAAATATACCCAATTATATTGATAGATTTCAATATAATTTGGTATATTTGATTGGCAAATGTATTTAAATGCCTTTAACACATCTATCAATTATCCAATTATACTGACAGATCTGATATGGACATTTCCCATCTCCAGACCTGTGAGGCACTGTCGGCTCGAAATTTCTGTAGCCGATATTAGGAGACAAGAGCGTTTAGCAATCAGTATGTCCTGTTTCCTTCTTCGTTGTACTTTTAAACTTGTTTGTTTTCTTGTTGTGATGTTATCTTGTTGTACTTTTTGTGTTGTTGTCTTTGTTTAGTGCTTGCCATTGGAAATTTAAAAAAAATTATTCATAGATCTTCCTGTGGTTCATAACTACTTTCAACAAGGTCTCCATCTTGATGGGATAATATTAAATGAAATTGGTTTGAAGATGGACAATTTGTAGGTCTTTGTTTCTTACATTGGTTTCATTAATTCCCAGATCGCAAGCTGAATTTTTTTAGACTAGAACTTCTTCCAGATGGGAGACCTGGTGCAGAAGAATCCTCTTCTATTAAATAAATACAGCGTGTCCGAGAAAGATCTTTATTATTCCAAGCATTAATAACAAAATTACGAACAGGTCAAATTAAATGGAGTTTGCGGCAAAAGAGTGAAGAAATCTAAGAGTGTTTTTTCTATGTAAAATGTAAACAATAGAAATAAACAAAATTAAAATTCAAGCATAAACTGCTAAATCACTATAATTATTTTTATCTATCTCTGTTGGATTATTTATTAGTGTTTTTTCTAGTATGCAATCGGTTGTTATGTATGGACGCTCTAATCGGTCCATTCTTCTTTGAAGAGAAGACGAATAACGGTGATGTGTAAAGGAATCTTCTTGATTTGTATATTATTCCACAATTGAAACATTTACAGCATTTTTTTCCTTCATTTCATCAGAACGGTGCGCCACCTCTTATGACACAATCTGTGCTTGTTTCCCGAACGATGGATTGGTCGTGGAGGACCAATGAATCAGCCTCCACGATCGCCCGACAAAACTCCATTGGATATCTTTTTTGCG
Source organism: Dolomedes plantarius (assembly GCA_907164885.2). NCBI lineage: Eukaryota > Metazoa > Arthropoda > Arachnida > Araneae > Dolomedidae > Dolomedes > Dolomedes plantarius. Next base: position 62,462,430 of record OU015492.1, read on the forward strand.
AGGTTATGTTGAAGACATTGTATATCGAACACCAGTTTCTAATATTTCAGTTTCAAAGGAAAAGATACAATTCGTAATCCTCACTGTTACACCGCAAATGTTAAAAATCACATAACGGGAAATTTTCAAAAATCATTTTTAATAAATTTTCTTGCATAGCAAAACCAGTCTCTTCGGGAATGTTAAAATTTACTTGTTTTCTCTTGAATTGAAAAGTATTCGAAAAATAAACATTATATTATTTGGCTTATGTACAGGATTCAAAATTAAAGAAATGCATTAAAATGTTTGATTGTTTATAATATTGCTTATAATAACATTTTCAATATAGTTGTGCTGTTTACATGTATTTTATTTTTGATATTTGCTAAAAAGAAAGTCTGGAGGTTCATTATTCTATTTCTATTGTTTGGAAACTTTTTTTTATTAATTTAGGAAGACCATGCATTTAGGAACATTCTTCCGACTCTTTTACTATACTGCTTGACCTTAAGGAAATTTAAAAACTACGTGTTTTCTATTGCATAAAACATATTTTAAATTTGCTTTGTTTTTTTCTGTTAAGAATTATTTACAGTTAGGAAGGAAAAATTCACAGTGAGAAAGAGAAACCATGTTTTTCACATATTTTTTAGTGTAAACTGAAACTCTATCATAATCGGTACTAGGAATCGAGTGATAGAGATATAGAAATTGTATATATAGTATATGTTAGGTTCTTTGTACAGATCTAAATATTCTTTACATTACTTGAAAGGTTAAATATTTTAATGTAATCAAAATTAGGGAAATAAAATCCACCCTAAATATTAATAAAAACAGAGTTTTTAAATGATATGAGGTTAACCATGGCTAGGTTCTCTCCATGCTTTGAATAAAAACTTGAATTGCAAAACTTATCTAGATTTTTTTCTTTTTTATATAAATATACCAACAAGCAGTAATTACCATTTTAGATAACTTTGTAGTGTAATCAGAAACGGAAGAACTTAAAAAAAATGATTGGACTAATTTTCTATTCCCTTCTAAAATTTTTCCTCAAATTAAAGATTCTGTTATTTTAAAAAGAAAGTGGGGAGTAGCAGGGAAATGTTATGAAAAAATGAGAAAGTCTCACATACTTGGCTTGGCATAATGAGTAGAACATCGGCCTCGACGTTAGAAAACGCCTGTTGGAGGCCAAATGTGGCCGATTGTCATTACAATTTCATAGTACACAAACAAATTCTTTATTTTTCGTTTAAGAATAAAAAATAAACGAAAAATTCACAGCTTAGTACAAATTTTATCAGTCATATGGGAGCATGAATTTATCAGGAAATTTTGACTTTAAGTCTCCATTTATGTGTTCTGAGCATACTTCTTTAATATTGTAAAATTTTCCAGGCCTTGAAAAAATACCAGAGTCTTTATAAAATCTCTAGTCTAAATAATAATTTCCTCACTTTGTTTGAAATACAGAAATAAAATGTTTGCCATACTGCCACCAAGTGAACAAGATTCTATTTACAGACGGAAAAATACTAGATGAGGAAATTCGTGTTCCTTCCTCAATTTGTCCGTTAGTTAGGGCACTAAAAAGTAGTAAATGAACAGAAAATAAGTCCATGTCTTTCAGTTTTACCACTGTGAACTTTCAAAACTTAAAAATATGGATTCTAGTATATCATCAAACTTATCCCTATTGACGTAATGAGATAATAATAATAATAATAATAATAATAATAATAAAGACAAGTACTATGACGTTTGACCCAGTTCTTTTTTAAAACTCAACTTTCTATCTTAGGATTTCCTTCGATGAAAATATTTAAGTATGATACCGAAGTAAGAACATTCAGCGAAGTATTTAAAAACGTGGTTATTTAGTAGTAATACCTATGAACATGAATGAATGGGATTATACTAAAGAGAAGTCTTCATAAAAAACCTTGGGCCTAGTGTAGCTCTTTAAACTCTGAATACGATTGGCCCTGTCTGTTGGGACTTAAGAAACCTTATGAAAAATCTTGTTTCTCTCTTTTGCTTTACATTACATCAATAATCCTAATTAAAGGAATCCTCATATCGTTTCTATAAATAGAAAAAAACATTTTCTCTGTGATAAAACTTTTCTCGTGTGACCTAAATGATATCTGGAGACCTAGATTCAGTTGTCATCCAGCAATCTCACATTTAAGCATATTCGTCGAGGTAAAGGAGGCATGATTCACGCGAAAGGGAAAAATCTGGGATTATCTCTGAAGCCCCAAAACTTAAGTGGTGATACTGTTGACCACGCTTAAGACACAAAAAAAGTAATTAAAGCATTTAACAAAAAAAAGCAATGCTAGTGTATGTTTTATAAATTTAAATTAGTGTATAAAAATGCAAGTCATGCCTCTCACACAGAATGAGAAAGGCTCAATACAATATCGGTATAGTATGTTCGACAGTTACCTTCGGACAACATATAAATAGCAGAAAAAATTATCAATGTTTATAGACAAAGTACAGCGTCATACAGAACATTTCCGATAAATTCAGTCAAACCCGTGGTAGTAGAGGGTAGACTGTACTGCGAATTGTGACAAGTATGAATAAAAGTTGATATTTTCTTTTGCACTACTCATACCAGTATCTATCTGATTATAAACAACATCTACAAACTCACTGAAGAAATCTTCATAAAGTTTTCATTAAAGGAATGGTACAATTTTTAATTGTGTTAAAACTTGTCCCACGTTACTTAACATTTATTTGAAAGCAAACCTTCTAAAAGTCATTCATCGGTTTCACATTTTAGAGCATATTCAAAGTTAAGTGAAATCAGCACATATATGACCATATCATTGCCCCATTTAGTTTGGGATGGGAGATTTTATTTCACAGTGTTTTCAATACGGAAATCTTTTCACAGTAAACAGTGCAAAATTGTTCTTCCCTAGGGATCGCACAGATTAACGGGACACGATACATGTCTAGTGTTGAATGAAAGTGTCGGGGAACCCTTTAAAGAGGGGTTATATTTTCAAATGTGCATACAAATAAATGCTGTAACTTTTTTTAAAGTCTGTAATAATTTAAAATAACGTCGAATTTTATGGAATGAAGTAAGCAAACAAGAATGTATTCTAAAACATTTCAAGGCATAAAAAAAAAAATTAAGTGTAAATTCTCTTATGAAAATGCTTTACGAGCTTTTCTTTTGGCAAATTTTGCTTCTAATAATTCAGTATCCCGTGTAATATCAAAGCACATGTGTCCTTGATCTTGTCTGCTTAATATTTCCTGTGATATTGTTACAAGTATGAAATTTTTTATATCTTTACTCTAGAATTTCTTTCTTCTAACACAGCAGACGAGGGTAAACTTTAAAACATTTTGAGGAGTGTGAACTTTAAATTATTTTGAGGAGATGGATAAACTTTTAAGGAGTATAAGGTCAAGAAAATGTAATAAAAAATGACTTCTAAATAAATATTTCGAAGACGCATATTTTTTTTACGAAGAAGGTAAATCAAACTAACAGATTTCAAATAATATTATATAATAGCAAATACAGTTTTAAAAATGGTTAATATCAGTTATTGTACATTTTCTCTAACTGACACAATAAAAGATAACACAAAAAATGTCAATAATTCAACATGAAATAAAACGCATAAAGAGGACATAGACTGCCGAACAAATTAATAGAAATCCTACCCTAGCGTTGTAATTTTAACTTTTCAATAAAAGATTGCGCAGTTGCAACACAAATCCTCATACTGAAATCGAACAAATATAACTAAAAGTAAAATAATTCAATAAAGCAAGATAATTATTAGCAGGATGCATTCATCCTGCTAATAATTATCTTGCCATGTTGAATTATTTTATTTTTTGTTATATTTGGCACAAAAAAAGCTAATATAAAATTATTTTCGAGTGTTATAGATGTCAAAAGTAGTGTTTCAATTGCAACTCGACTTACTTCAAAAGTTCAATTTGAATTGAAATTTTCATATAGATTTTTTAAAAAAGAATCGAAATCAGAATCGATTACTTCCGGAAAGTAATATTTGAGCTTATTTTTATATTTATCTTTAAGACCATATTTAGGGCAAATTATATGAAAGTCAGTTTCATCGCATGAAACGAACGCTTTCAGATATGCTCATCGGATGCCTTTAAATTTGAAACAGGTATTCTGCCAAGCAAAATAGCCCGGAGGTACAATCCAAACTGCGTGAAGCTGCGACTTTAGGCCCCCATGTTTGCCTGCGCGAAATTGTTTCATTGTAAAACTAACACACTGGGGAAATAACTCCAGAGAAAGTTTAGCGCGCGCGCACGTCTGCTCTGCATGTATACCGGGTAGCGTTTTAATTAATATCTTCCCGTTAACTCCAGCGGCGCGTGGATTTAGTGCCGCGAGCCAGACTGGTGGAAAATGGAAAACTTTTGGCGATTGTTACGATTGTTACTCCCATGCTCCGATTCCGTGTGTGCCTTACAGACATATGACAGCAGAAGTTTGGATTTTCCGCGTTATAGTCTTTCCAAATAATTGCGTTGATATTAAAATTCTTCGCTTTGCTGATATTATTTTTCAGTTTTAATAACATCCTATTCACGGTAGCTAGTCGCCAGATGCTCTCGCACACGTGTGTTTACGATGAGTTTTAGGTCCTAAAAAGGCACAGCGCATTTAGGCATCCTCGAAAGCGGGTAAATATGCTCGTAAAATTAGGTTAAAAGTGACTCTGATTCGCTTTACTAAAATTGCCTTAATTTAATTTACTTTAATCAGGAAATATATCGCTGCATTAATAGATGATGAGAGAAAATTTATGCTTTAGCGAATACTGCACTATGAAACGTATAATCGTTATGCCTTTATCAATATTAAATGAAGATAAAATTAATATTTTCTAATAAAGCGAGCAATAATTTTCTACAATATATTATATTTGATTCGGTTATATCTTTTAAGAAGTGTTTGACCTTCTAAAGTATGTCACTGGAGTTTACAAGAGCGGGGTTTGAATCACAGCTTAGGCTGATACTCGTTACAGTGGCATCTTGCCCTTGAAGTGAATAATTAAAGACCCTTACAAAGCATATAGGAAACATATACAGTGGGAAAAAATATCCATCGATAAAAAAAGAATTAATCAAATATAGGGACCAACATTCCTAGTAATTTATTTCAGACAAAAAGAGGGCAAGTCATTTTAAATAAAAAGCTTATAAACTCATAGTTTAGTTGAACGCACTGCTATGATAAATTTTGAACATTAATAAATTATCTATACCCCGTGATAGGATTGATGGTGGATCCAAGGCCTTCAAAAATGAAACACAGTATCTTGCAAACAGACTTATCCCGGAGATGTGACTCTTATTTTTGAATGCGTTTCTTCAAATTCCCCCCCTCACTCCCATTTTCCTTTCAGGTCTGAGATATGATGATAGCTTAACGTATCATTTCCACTGATGTGTAAATAATTATTGAAACACTTTTTCCGGCATAATATGTGACCTGATACAGTTCTTTATATTCATTCTGGCGCCCTGTAACGACCACTTGCCAAGACACGAACCCGGACATCCAAACCTAGAAGCTAATAACACTTTCAGGTTAGCAACTCTCATTTTTCGAATGACATTCCCCACAAATCCATTATAATTATTTATCATATGATATATCATGATAGTATGATATAGTAATAATAAACCAACGGAATATTAATGTTACAATCAAATTTTTATTAACTGTTTTAAAGCATTATGAGAACTTTTTCTTGAATACTGATATTAAATAAAAGGATTCAAAGAGAAGTTCATTAAACTTGTCAAATTTATATACATAAATATATATATATATATATATATATATATATATATATATATATATATATATATATATATATATAATTATATATAATATATATAATATATATATATATATATATATATATATATATATATATATATATATATATATATATAATTATATATATATATATATATATATATATATATATATATATATATATATATATATATATATATATATATATATATATATATATATATATATATATGTACAGGTATAGATATAGGATATTCTTTTTTAATTCTAAGATAATCTAATTTTGTCTTACATTTTTCTGGGTAGAAAAAGTAAACAGAGAAGGAGATAAATGTAAAAGAGTGAAACTTCACCCATCATTTTCCATTTTTATCTACTTTACTGTGACAAAAATAAAATAAAAATAAAACCCAACATATTATATTAGCTCTATAAGTTTTTTGTTCGCTCTCTATAACCAGGAATATATATATAAATAGATGTATATATATATATATATATATATATATATATATATATATAGGTATATAGATATACATGCATACATATATATATATATATATGTGTGTGTGTGTGTGTGTGTGTGTGTTTGTGCTTGTGTGTGTTATTGCTTCAATCTCAATAAATAATTTGTACATTTGTTGATAAATCTTTAATTTATTTGTAACTACAGGTTCAATCTGATACAATTTCACTTAGGTAAAAATAATTCCCCAAAATAAAAAAAGCAGACAGCGATTAAATCAAATGGAAGTGAGGGAAAGAAAAGAAAAGCTTATTTAAAGCAGCATTCAAAATTTAATCGATGTACTTCCCGTAGAGAATTTTTTAAAGGTTCCTAATATCCACCTTATCTTATTTAAACACTCAAGTCCTTACCGGAGAAATTCTGAAAAGAAGAAAAAAAATCAGCGCTAAATCGCTTTTTTATTACGTTGTGTAACTTTAACCCCAATCTCTCCTCCAAGAAGCATCTTTCCTCTTCTCCGACGACCGTTTGCTCTCAGTCGATATCACCCAGTGCGCATGCCCATTTGGTGCTCGGCCATGACAGTAAAGACAAATTTCGAATCAAGCTATTATTTCTTTATTTTATGGACCCCTCTGGGCCCTTGAGGGTCCTCAGGAGGACCCCGCGAGGCTTCGGATCTTCTAAAATGTCCTTCATATTGTTACTGCAGCTTTTTACTGCGGTGGTGTGCAGCGACGTGATATTTATACCAGGTAAGTTGAATCTCGCTAGGCCTAACTGTGGCACATATCAAATCAATAGTGATTGACTAGCTCTCGCCACAACGTTTTAATGTTATCATTTAGCGGCATGTTTTTGATCACACAGGTGTTGTTGGTTTTTTTAGTTTTCGTATACGGTATTCATGAGATGAAATCTGGTTCTAATTGTTTTTAGTTTAAAAGAGGATTTAAAACATATACTCATATCTTGGAACCTGAATTTTTCGTATCCACATAAGATAAATACTATAGTTAAATTTTTCTTTATTTTCTTTTATTTATCTTCTGTTCAATTTTTATATATTTATTGTAAATATATGATTTTCTGGTGTCTTAATATGTTTTTCTGTATTTTTCTTATATATATTAATCAATTCATAAATGTGTTTATAAAATTTTTTCCTATATCTGAACGTACTAACATTTATAAGAAATAGCATATTTGATTTTAGTAGATGATTTGTAGTGCTGTTCTTAGAATGCATAATGATCTAGGATTTTCTGAGAAGGTTTAATGTAGTTTCCTACAGTTAGAATGTTATATTTATAAAGACTTTTAAAATTCCTGATCTAGATAACGGGTTTTTATATCTGTTGTGAATATAAATGTAAATTTCCGTTTACATATTTAGTGTTTTGTAAATGTGTATTAAGGGTGTATACACACTCTAAAATGTAAAGTGTGTGTATGTAAGCTTTAAATGATCGTTACTTGTATACGCAAAGAGAGAGAGAGATAGAGAGTGAAATGTTTTCACACACACACACACACACACATATATATATATGTGTGTGTGTGTGTGTAAGTAAATATATATTACATTTGATATAAATCAAAATTTGCTCTGGTAGACATGAAATCGATCATTCGTTCCTGCATTTGGTCGCCACAGCACCAGGGATCGAACCCGGTTGTTCACACCTGTGCTTTCTAAATTAACTAATTTAGAAAAGCACAAGTGTGTTCTCATAATTATCATTCTCTTCATGATGACAGGGATTATTTTAGTTTTGAATAATTTTCTCATACATATGATATAAAATTTGTGCAGAATAAAATAAAAAATATCCACTGGGACACTGAGTTACTATTGTACACCCATCCATCTTGCACATCTTACAAAAAAAAATATTTTTTAACTGTTTTTATGAGAAACTGTTTTTATGAGATGAAAAGCAAAAACTGGTTTTATGAGATGAAAATCAATGTTAACTGTTAATAGAAAAAAGTACAAAAAATTATTTTATTTTTAAGTAGAATCGAAACCATAGTAGAATCGAAAAATTACCCATCTCGTTTCTTATGAAAACAATGACAAAACTTTCTTTAAATATGTTTCAGATTTCGTGGTTTAGTACCACATATCAATTGATATGATTTAGAGTTAGGCCTCGAGTGAATACATAACGTAAGAAATATCTAAACACCTCAACATCCGAAGTACAGCATGTCAATATGTACTATTTCTCCTGGTTAAATTCAATTTATTCATTTCTAAAATATCATCCTGAATGTTTCTAAATTGGTTTAACTCTATTATACTAACACATTTTGCTTGTTAAGAGTATGAATATTACTAATCAACCTTGATTACTTCATTAGATGGATACACAATCTTGCAAATTCACTGCACTTTATTTCTTACAATTTAACAAACATTTCTTTTGATCATTTCATTTGACGATCTGATTTCTTATCAATTTGACGAAGATTTTATATTCGTATGCATATTTCTAGAGTAGAAAGGAACACTGAATACATAATTATTTAATTCAATTTTAAATTTATTTATCTGTTTTACTTGATGTGATCTTTTATAATATGAGTGTACATGAAACACAAAAAGGCTGTCATACAAGTTTACCATAAAAATTTCCTGATTATTGCAACTGCTAAAACTGACTATTTTTTTCAAAATCTATTGCATTCCTTATAAACAATGGAAAAAATTATATATGATTAGTAGAATTTAGGAAATTTTTTACAATGCCTCCATTTCTCGTTCCTATAAAGACCTTTACATTCAAACGAAAAAGTACCCTAGAGAGAATAGTGAGTCAAGAATGTGTAGAAAGAATGCAGCTTTTCTCCTTAGTATCCTTTTTGGCTTCCTGACAAATAGTGGCTTAAAACATCAAATAATGTGTCGCATAAATGTCATAAAATTGGGCCCATGCCACTGAACTTTTGTGTGCTACATTACAGTATAAATTCGTTTTGAAATCAAGTGTTACTCGGGAAACACCTTTAAGGCCCCAAAACAGTTTATATATATATATATATATATATATATATATATATATATATATATATATATATATATATATATATATATATATATATATATATATATATATATATATATATATATACACATATATATATATATACATACATATATATATACATACATATATATATATATATATATATATATATATATATATATATATATATATATATATATATATAATATATATATATATATATATATATATATATATATATATATATATATATATATATAAACCAGTGGTTGTAAGGATAAAAAGTCTTAAAACACTCGATAGATTTCATATATACATTACCTCTGAATAACTTAGTGGTTATAACGTTAGTGTCCATTATTTCCTTCAGTCAAGAGAAACGAGAAATGTTAAAGAAAAGGACATCTAATCTCTCCATGGTGGGGATTACTTTCATAAACCTGGGGAGTTTCCCACCACTAGCTTCTTTAAACGCTCGTCGGAACTATTCCTTTTGTAATATGTTTTACTCATTTATGTCATTTGGCTCATTCTCATAATTATCATTCTCTTCATAATGCATGCTGAATTTCATATGAGCGCAATGAGCAATGCTAACATACCATAGCTGAAGAAATCACATTTAAGTTGCATTATTTAAGGGCTAAAATTTTAATAGCGATCAACCTCAACACTTAGGCCGTCTGCACACGGAGCAACTCAAAAGAAACTGATAACTGACTCCAATCACAAACCACTCCGTGATGAGTCGTAACCTGAGTGGTTACCGTAACCAGTTGCGCCGTGTGCGTGGCTCCATTCAATTGCATAGGTTACGACTCATCACGGACTGGTTTGTGATTGGAGTCAGTTATCAGTTTCTTTTGAGTTGCTCCGTGTGCAGACGGCCTTACTTTTGAGACAACGGTCTGATGATAGCACGCAGCTTGTTATGAACCTGGCCGCCAGTTATACCGTAAAATTTTGCAATACTGGTTAAAAATATATTCTAGCCAAAAAAAAAAAAAAAAATCTTTTTAGACTTTAGCAAGATTTTTTTTAGGTCATTCGATTCTTTCCAACAAAAAATTTCCTTTAAAATGAATACCTAAAATATCGCATATAAGCAAAAGGTCTTGAAAAACACTCTGATAAAAATAAGAGAAAATATTTCAACTTAAATCATGAGAGAACGCAAAAAAGTTCGAAAACTATTTAATTTTCTACTATTTTTTATTATCTATCACTGGAGTGTTTGGTCGGCTAAAAGGGGTTCATAAAAAATATTCGCTATTTATCTTAAGTATACTCGTATTACATAAATTACTAATATCCTCCAATGAAACGTTATTTCTTTTCTTACTCGGAATTCAGAATCAGAAAATTGCGCATTCAAACAGAAAAGAAGATATTAAGGCATGAAAAAGAGTCCTTAATAACACGTGCTGCAAAAATGGAATCATAAGCTACGCAACCCCCTCTTGCTCGAACAAAACAATTTAAAACTGCGCCAGGAAAGTCTTTCCTACAATAGCTTCCGCTAAAACCTCAAAAATTCCTAAAATATTCAGGGCATAAATATGTAATGATTCCATTTCTTGATTCAGTAATAAGGAAAGGGGATTTATAAGAAAAAAAATCACTTCAATTTTTAAAGGTTTTCAATCCGAAGGCAGATTCTTTTATTGAATTTTGCATATTCTATATTGTATCTTTTCTTACTCTCAAGTACTTTTTTTTGCGGGAGGGTTTAGAAAATTTAACAGTTAATTAAGTTCTGAAGAGTTCATATTCAGTTGCATATTGATGACGTGAATTTCCTGTCTGTATTGCGATGGAATTTTTTTGTTAATGATTACAATAAGAATTTCAATTTCTAAAATGTGTACCGAAAGAGAAAATGATTTTCGCAAATGCACTTTTTTGAACTGGATCTAATAAGTGTGAGATTTTCCATACCTTCCATGCTATGAATTTAATGAGTGTGATCTCATGTAATATATTTCTTATTGTTTATTAAATAAATTTTTTTGCTTTTTTCTCGCAAAAGTGTACACTTTAACAAAACTTAAGTTAACATTAAAAGATATATAAAGTAATCGGAGATCCTTTATCCATAGTTTTCGTCTTTCATTCTTTTCTTTATGCACACAGATTCATACTTGCATCTTTTAACCCTTTCAGGGGCGACAACCTTCACCATTTGCACAGTACAGATTTTTCCCCCGATTTTTTTAACCTAAAAAATATTGAAAAAATTTCCAATTCAATGATGCAAAATGTTTTTACTTCTTTAAACTAATAGCAGATGGCAGCACTAGCTACTTTCTGCTCATTTAACTGGAATACATTGAATGCAAGTGGAAAAAAGACTAGGCGTTTGCACTGTGCAAACGGTGCCTCTGAAAAGGTTAAGAGGAAATTACGATAATATTTCTATCTTTTGCCAAATTCATACAGCAAATATTCCACTTCATTATATAAAAATCATTATATAAAAATGAAAGGAATTTTAGAAATGTAATTATTGAAATTCAAAATTATATTAAAAAACATTGAATACAATAATTATTATAAATGTTTATTCAAATTTTATGATTTCTGATCATTATATAAAAACTTCTTTAAAAAATTAGATCAAGGGATCTGTATATTCTTTACTTTTTGTCTTTAAATTTAACTTGCCTCGTTATTAACCTCAAATAATAACAACCCTACTATTATACAATACATACGCATTTCAAACCCATCCTATAGCAACATGTCACTTAAATTTTATTACATTTCACTAATCCTCAATTATTACAAAATACTTTTTCAAGAATTCTCGACTAAACTGATTTTACGGTTTTTAGTCACTGTATAAAAAACTCCATTGTAAAATTAGATTTAAGGATCTGTATATTATTTATTGGTTGTCCTTTTAGTTTATTTTACATGCCTCGTAATTAAGGTTGCTGTGTACTAATCCTATTGGATTCGCGCACCTCAGTGTTAACCTATGTAGAAAATTTGCTTACACTATACTGCTACATAAATGCTGATAATTCAATAAAAATGGTATTTTCAGATAGTCTGAACTTTTCTGCACCTTGGAACAGGATTCTTTTTATAAATTTAGTCCACCAAAGGAATTTATGAGTGTTTAAAACACACTAAACCAGATTTTTTTCTGAATAACTTAAATTTAAAATATTATTTGCAATTTTTTTTTAAAAAACGAAAAATGCCCCAAGGTGTAAAATTTCTTTCATTATTACATAGTACTTTAAAAAAAATCTTTAAATCCTAATGGGCAATCCTTGGACAAATGTTCTCCATAGGTTAGCATTGAGGTGAGCGAATCCAATAGGGTTAGTACACAGCAGACTTAGCCTTAAATAATAACAACTCATCCGTTACTCATCACATGCGCATTTAATACGCATCCGCATTTAAATGCACGTCTCTTAAATTTGCTTGCATTTAACTCATCCTGAATTTTAACAAAATACTTTACCTGGATTCATGACTAAACTGAATCAAATTCGTACTATTACTGCCCGTTTATCAAACGAAATAATTGTAGAATGAATTAAATCTCTTTAATGAGATCATTCAAAGAATGTCATTGTTTGTGTACAGATATCTCCCTCTCAAAGAGAGGCCTTCGATTATTACGGCCGATTATTTGTATCTTCCTTTATCCTCATCACAGAGTAATGAGTCCTTTGTTCGCCAAAATGACTGATTATTACTCGATTCCTTCCCATTTCACAATGCGATATACGTTACGTCGTTATCAGGCAAATGGGCTTCGTTTCATTATGTATTGTACGGTTTTCAATTTCGGTAAATAAAATAAATACACGCTATTTGACCTTTCAGATTGTCTCCTGCGTCTGCAAAAATTTATTTTGAAGTACCTGGACTTTTCAATCAAATTGAACTGAAAAACGCTTTTGCCATTACCTGTTGGGTACTTAAACAGAAAGAGATAAAGTTAGAATTATCAAATTAACAGTTGAATTTCAAATAAATCTATAGCTTAAAACAATTCATTTATAAGATTATTTTAGGTAATTTGGAAAAATGGGATTCAAATTTTGTGAATGATATACAAATAGAGACCTTCAATAATTAATCAAATGCTGGTGCACGTAAAATCTGTCGTGGCTGCAAAGTCCTTCAAGTTCTCAAACTAACCTCTTGGGATGCAAGGTCAAATGTATCGGTATAGGCACTTCTCTCAGTTCTAAATTATGGGACCTGCCTGTAGGGGGTAGTGCTGGCCGAATTTGGTGCCCCCTTCAATGAATGACCAGCAGTCTCGCGGTGTGAATTAGGGCATCCGTCCGCATTCGATGTTGACCAAAACTGGTCTCGTGTCTACGAAACGTTGTAAGTCCGGTAATTCATATTCAGGGTGAATGTTTTTTCTACAATAGCCTCCGCATTATCAACAACAACAACAACATCATAATTAATCCAAATGACTTCTGAACGTGTACAATATAAGGTACCATATGGTACTTGTTGTTATTTATAACTCCCTGGCCGGATAAATCCTAACCAGGCCCTTTGGAGGCTGCAGGAAGAAGAGAGATGGGTCCTTTTCACGACTACTAAGGACCACAAGGGTCAGAGGCTGATATTTTGCCCGGTGGCACCATACTTTTGACCGAGCATGCCCAAGAGTTATATGCGGTGGGCTCTTACCGTCCTCCCACTCCTACTATCCACACGGAGGGTCTTTCCGGATGCAGATATAGCATGTCCATACCCGGCGTAAACACGAGAGCAGCCAGGGGAGCTTGTCAGGATTTGAACCGAGCAACTTCAGTGCCGAATTCCGACGTAATACTAGGATGCTATGGACGCAAATGGTACTTAATAAAATCGTCTGTGTTTGGGCCACTTTTCCTTTTGAACTTACGAAGAGTAGTCTTAGCGAATAATATGGATTATTCGTTTTTATTTAACCATTCTAAATATTTTTCGAGCACAAAGTGAACAATGAAAATCTCGCAAAAGTTCTCCAAACGCAATATCTATAGAGTAAAGGTTACATGAAAAAAATTATCATGTTACCTTCATTTGTCTTTGAAGGATCGACTAGAATATATCATTCATAGGACTTACATCAGGCTTTCTCTAAAAGAGTTTAAAAATATTTAACTACTATGAAATAACAATTTTGAGATTCTACATGACGAACTGCTGCATTTAAACGTTAAATTTTATTGCTCCTTTTGAAGATTTATGCATGTTAAATTATACAATTGAAAATTCTTTCAGTTTTACATATTTTTCCCGTAGTTTGAAACAAGCTGTCATCATTAATTTTTAATCGTGAGGATTTTACGAAGGTATATGTTTCTGTTATGCATTTTCGGCATATTTTATGTAAGTAATTCTTTATTAGATACATTTTTCAGAAAAATATATTTTTAGAGGTTCTTATTTTAGAAAGCTCTTTTTAAATGTTTTGCAATTTATTTTAATTATTTTATGTTATTTTAATTGTTTATCTTTTTCAAAATAATTGATATATGCGAGGTAAAAATCTCTTTAAAATGTATAGCTGAAATTGTTTTCTAAAAATATAGGACCATGACATAAATGCATTATTCTGTATGCCTTTGAATGACCTATGAATACTATTTTATAGCATACTTAATGTATATTTTATGTATCTATAACCCTTTATGAAATCTAAAAACACGTGACTCCTTCAAATGAACAATATGTCTTCGACGAGAACAATTATTTTTGCTATTCTCAGGGATTTAATTTTTTTCATTTTTAGTGAACCGAAATTTCATGGCTACTTTTATTTAGCTGTATAGACATTGTTCTCTGATATCTTAAAATTTACATGAAAACAAAAAAGATATGTTTTATATTAAGATTTTTTTCATATTTACAGTATTGAATGTTTAAATAAGCAAATCTCGATATGATTTTTAAATATGAAAGTTTCAAATATTTAAAAGTGTAACTGAACACATTTCTATTTTAGCGTAAAAATTTAGAGTGCATCTCGTAATGTCACGGATACTTTTTAACATTAAATTTACATTTTCATATTACCAAAATAATTGCATGCTATATTTAAACAGACGAATCAAAGGGAAGACGCTAGACAAGATTTTTTTTTCAAAATATAACAGTACATGCAAAAAAAGTTTGCTTTTATATTTCCTTAAACTAGATTTCTCAACTAAAATCATACATCCAAAAATTTGTGAATATATAATTCAAGTTTCTAAATGCTCAAGGTATTGGAATGAAAGTATATCATTAAAATTTGCAAGTAATGAAATTCATTCACAGTACCCTACAATACCCTGATAACTAAGCAAGTGTTTTTCTTTTCTGTCAGCACAAATATCAATTAATTCATCTCAAACCTTTTGACAAAATCTTTTAAATAGTCGCAAATATTTTTTTTTCAGTTATCTTTCTATACTGGAGAATTCCCACCCTTTTCCAATGATTAGTACTTTGTTTATCCTTTCATTCCTTCTAATCACGGTTAAGTGACTCCATTGTTTCAAAAACTGATTAATTTCGAGTAATGGTGTCATTTGGATTGGAGGAAGTTATGCAAATATATTGGCATTATTGGGAAAGGCCAAGTTACGTTCCATTGTTTTCATTTTCCTCAATTAAACCGGATAGCTAAAAGTTGACTATTAATCCAGCTGCAATTCCTAAATACGTGATTTCTGAATTTACGGTATTCGATTAAATTAATTATCTCGTAATGGGATTAATTATCGCCTAATGCGTATTCAACTTCAAAACTGCGCTGCATTTTGGATGACTGAGTACCCTCAGAAATGATCCGCAAGATATACTGGAATCTAAATCTCATCGACTTCGCAATAAGGCGGATCGTGATCATCATCGGTTATGAAATCATCTTTACTTTTTGTAGATTTGAAGTGAAGTCAGGTTATATTTATATAACATTGTTATAAAAAGAAAATCTGAAAATGTTCATTGAACAAAAAAAATTATAAATCATAACCTTCCCCCCCCCCACACACACACACACACCGCCGCCACCACCACACTTATTGGAAACATCTTTTCTGTTAAAAAAAATTAATTCAATAAATAAATAAATAAATAATTCTGCGTTTCAAAGTCATTCCACTTCTCGCTTTGAAACCGGTGTGTAAGATGTCTTAGAAAATTACCCTCCATATCGCTACGATAGTACTATTGGCAGAATACCGGTATCAAAGTTCAAATACCCCAACTCCAATTGTTATCTCAGAAAACAACAATTAAAACTGTTTCATTAAAAGTCTTTAAAAAAATTTCCTTTATTTTTTAATACCTTATAACTATTCTAGTTGTTTGTTTTTATGTGTATACGATGTTACAGTAAATTTTTTGACTGACTACTATATTTATATAGAATAGAATTCATGAAAATTAACTTTTAAAACAAAATTAGAAACATTTTGCCTTATTTCGCCCCTTTACAGATTAGGGTAGGTGTCCCAAATATCGCCTACTCAACATTTTTTCGACATTTTATCCACTTTTTAGTTTCTGATTAGGCTGGAAACTGAAAGAAAATCCCTAAGAACTATTTCCTTTGGTATCCTGAAATCAATCAAATCCAAAACCAGTGCCAGTTTAAGTTATGTAGCTAAATTGGAAAAATTGAAATTTCCAGTGAACTCCAGAGCGGTTCCTAATATCATCTACATCTGTTCCTCTTAAAACAACCTACCAGGCGAAATTTGGAGCACCTGTTAAAAGGCGTTGCTAGCAAAGTCTCTATTTAATGCACTTTCAAATGGTATAAGCAAAATTAGAATTTACATGCACCTACCTGGTCATTCACTGGATTCTGATTCTTTGGAGCCAAACTTTTCTACGACAACAGCCAAAACAACTTCAGACGCCGTATAGTTTCTGTTGTCAGTGATAAGAGCGTTGTCGTTATCGCCGCTGTTAGTACAAACCCAGAACTAAGAAGTTACTGTATTTTCTCATGCATAGCGCGAATCCTACTTTAGAAACACGAGTAGGCGATATTAGGCACAGGGGCGATATTTGGGACACCAACCCTACTTCTTATCATTAACTTGTTTACTTCAGTATTTAAGAATGCTGATTCTACACACCTTGGCTTTTTCAGTCTCAGCAGTGACATTAAAATTTTCATTCATATATTAATAATTTAAATGTCCCGCTTTATGTTCACTCAATTTCTTACGCATCGCAGCCTCTGTTAACTAAGTAAATTTTTTCCCAAAATTTCAATGCCTCATACAGGGAGGATAAATTTTCTGCCGCATTTAACATAACCATGTGCATTATGTTGGTGGCATTTTGAATAAATTCGTAATCATATGTAGATCTTGCTTTGGTAGATTCCCTTCAAAATATTATATGTACATATAAGTATTACGCCAAAACAAGTCACTGAAAAACGGTGAAGGGAACGGGGAACGTTAAATTATTTTTTTACCTTTCATCATAAAGATACGAAATTTTTTACATATATACATTTCACTATAGATATATAGAATACCTTAAAAGAAATTTCCAATCTCCTTATTTAAGATTTTTTTTAAATTTGACATTTATAAACTAAATTTTTAAAATGCTCCTTGCCACTTAATTTTTGAGATATTTCCTCGATTTTGCATTATAATCACTTTAAACTGTATAACAAACAAATCTGGGTATCGATTATTTAATCTCTTGAATAGTTCATTTTTAAGAGATTTTTTTCTAAATTCCATCCCATTTTTCATCAAAATTTTGCCCTTTAATAAGTTATAAATCAAATTTAATTACTTTAATGAAGTCGAATTACAAAATGCATACCCATTTTTTTGTAAACAGTATCAGGATTCTTACTTATCCATTTCATTAGTTTTGAACAAAAATTAAGTAGCATGGAGCATTTTAAGAATCTAAAAACCTTGAAAAATCTGTGTTGAGAAAAGCAGATTTAAAGTTTATTACCACACTTATCCTTTATAAATTACTACGTATAATGAATGATTTTTTACATGAAAAAAACTATTTTGGTACTGTTAATCGACAGAAATATATTTTCTACCACGTTTTTATTAACTCGCTTTCTTGTTTGTCTAGTACAAATTTTGCAATCGATTTTTAACTAACTTCCCGACTAGCTAGACACTTGAAACTTTTAGAATAGCTCAGAACACGATCAGAATGTATTCTTTTAATACTTTTAGCCATCTTTAGGAAGAATTGAATTCATTTTCAGTTAATTTTGTTTTGTATGGAAAATTAGTTCGGTAAAAATGCGCAAGGTGGCTCTTCGATCGAATTTAATGCTTGCACTTTTGCGTACCGGCCTTTGACGATTTTGAAAACAAAATACATATGAATTTAGTTTGCTTACAGAAATATTATTTGAGAATTTAAAAAATATATATAAGTTAGGAGTTTATAAAGTCTGTGGATAGTGGAAACGACTAAAAAGTGATTAAAATTAAATGAAAGAAAGTGAAAATGTGGTATATAAAAAGTTCTTTTTATCTTGTAATCATTTTATAATAACACAATCAATATTACAATGAAAAGATTTGCTCAAATAAAGGTCCACTGTTCCCTTATACAGAAAGTAAATAATGTATAAAAAATACCTTTTTCTGTTATACATCGTAAGTTTTGTCGAACACTTACTCAGTTTTACTTTGTTTCTTGATATTCTTTTAGTTTTCATCCGTAAAATAATTTATTTCTTTTTCATCGGAACTTACTTAGCAAAAGAATGTACAACTGCTATTTGGCCTTATCAGTTAGATTGTGCCTGTCTGTATATGTTCACTAGTATAACTTGGAAACTCAGTGATCAATAACAATCCTATGAGCTAAAGGTTTTGACGCGAAAAGGTATGTAATCAATTTGAACTTGATAAATCTTGGGCTTTCAAGATCTTTCAATGCTACAACGATCGCTCACTTCTTTCCTTAATTACTCCAGAAAATGGTTCCTTTGTTTTACACGTTGAAGGATTTCTCTGGATCTGAGTTCAGACACTAATATTTTCGCGTTATCAGGCAAAGCTAGTTACACATCCCAGTGTCTATTGTTTTATTCTATCTTAATTAAATCAGTGCACCTAGGACGAGTTGTTTACTCCGCTTTCAGCTTAAATTATAAAACAAGGAAAGATAAATTGAATTAATATTATTTATGTATTATTTAACTGCATTACCTATGCATCTGTTCAGTAGAATAAATGCATGTAAAGACCACTTTTAATATGATCATACTCGGTAATGAACATTTTGGGGGGAAAATAGAGTCGAAGGTTTTTTATTCATCCGGGTACATTATTTGTGACGGAACGGTTACTAATAAGTGAGTGCAAATAAGCGTGGTCGACTGTTGACTGAAAAGAAAAATTATCCAGTAAATTATTTATTCAACAACTTCTTTCGTTAAAGCTAAATATTATGTCACGGTAAATGTTATGTAAGTAACATGTCAAACATTTCACGCACCATCATGAAAGCTGAGAAGCTAAATTATCATGTTGTTTTCCTTTCCTGAAAGAGTTCTTAAACTATTTTTCTATTATTCTAATATTTTCATCCATGGTAAAAATTAGTCTTCTTAGTGGATTCTTTTGAATAAGTTTTTTTTTATTATTTTTAATACTCCAGTTGTGTATACGTAGTTTTATAAAATACATAGATTTGCTAACTCAAATTTCGTAATAGTTAACTATGGAATAAATTAGAATTGGAAATGAATCAAAACTTTTTTTAATTACTCTTGTTACATGGGTTGGTCAAAAGCTAAAGAAAGTAAGTAAAAAAACAGGATATTTTAGATACTTGGATTTTAGTGAAATTGAGAATTCCACATGGATCTCGGATCTCTTTTTTTCTGCTTAATTGTACTAAGGAAAGGGAATTTTGATTCCTTGATGTTGTTTTAGGGGTAAAACAAGAAACCTAGGAAGAAAAAAACAAATTTTTAAACATACAAACAATAAGTATTTTAAAAATACATATTTTAAACATAAATGTTATATTATAATTGCCTCTTCATATCGGCCCTACAGATGAACTAAGACTTGCCTCTCTTTGCCACAAGCTGAAGAATATATTTGAGACTAGTTGAAAACCCGTACTTCGTTACGGAGTACATTCAAATTGAATACAAAGATCAATGTATGCAATTAATGCCAAAAAAATATGTATATTTATAAAGAAATTGCAACGGATATTTTATAGACAATATAATGCAGAAGGAAATATTCAAATTAAATCTCATAGAACATACTAAAGAATATAGTGCAGTTAATATAGTACAGTTTGAGGAACATTTCTTTTATTGTATTTCAATATTTTTTGGATAATGTCCAATCGTCTGCCGCATTAGAAAGAAAAAAAAAAAATTTTTTTTGTCAATTTATTTTGTTGTTATGCACGCGAGGATAAATTAATTTAAAGTATCACGAAAAGAAAAGAACCACGTGATCAGCATTTAATAAATTAAATTCTAAAAATTTATCTTTAAAAATTCACCAAACATCAGAAAATGGAAGTAAAGATTCGAAACAGATTTCATTCTAAAGGACTTTTTAGGATCTTTCTCGTAATAAATATTTGGTAACCCTCCAATTATTATTTTAAATGCAAACTTTAAAGAATGTTTAAAAAAATCCTTGAAATTTAATTTTAAAACAATCTAAGAAGAATTTTTCAAAAATCTCTCTTAGTGAACCCCTTCACTATAAGAAGAATCGGCATACAAAATTTCAGCCCTTTAGGTTCAGCCGTTTGGTCTGTGCGTTGTCTGTCAGTCAGTTATGAAACTGTTATACTATATCTATACTTATATATAAAGAGAGAGCGATTTTGTACGTGGAGGGTAATCTTCAGAACCACTGTACCTATTTGAAAAATTCTTTCACTGTTTGAAAGGTACAGTATTCCAGATGGACATAGGCTATATATTATGTATATCTAATCAGTAGAAATAAAGTTAGGGGCTTAATCCTAACAATCTCCATTGTTTCCGCTACTGTCTTCTACCGCTTTTTGTTCCGAAGATTTCGACGATCCTTATCTTGGTGCTATCGCGGGGGGCTTCTGTTCTGACGCTAGCGGTTCGAACCTAGCCATTCTCCGGCACGCCTTTTTCTTTAAAAAAAATTATTTTAATTATTAAATAGCATAAAATTAATTTAAGGTATTATTTAGGTTATTATTAAGGTAAAAAAAGATTTACAATTTATTGGCTATCAACTGGAAATTTATTGGTATAATATTTAGTTCAACCCGGACAAAGTCGGGATGGGCCGCTAGTATATATATATATATATATATATATATATATATATATATTACAAAACACGACTTAGCTCAATTTTGCCATAATTATATATATATATATATATATATATGTATATATATATATATATATATATATATATATATATATATATATATATACATATATATACATATATATACATACATATATATATATATATATATATATATATATATATATATATATATATATATATATCCTTTTTTTTGTTATATTCTTCATCTTAATTTCGTTATGAATCAGATTAGTTATTCTGCATGTTGAGGTTTTTAAAGATGGTCTTCAACCCTTTATAGTCTTAACGTGAGGAACCGATAAAATTTTCTCTTGAATTATGTAAAAGCAAAAAAATTATATTACTTTCTTTTTATTTTCCTGAAACATGTTTTAAGCGAATTTTTTGTCTCCTCTAGTTTCTACGCCACCTATTTCTTCGTGACGCCATCAAAACAATCCACTTTAATCAAATAAAGTAACAACTCGCGAACTTGTTCTAAAAAAGGAATTGCTCTTTTCAAATCTGTCGCTAAAAATAGAAATGTAACTAAAATTCTGAAAGGGAGAGAAAATCTGGAGATACATTTCATTCGTGTTAAACCCCAAAATACAACGTCAGTAAAAGGTTTTGGAACGGCATGAAAGAGGTTGTCATGTAGGAAAAACACAAAACTTTCTTGTTTAAACTATAACAGAACATATGGACGCGTTCGGGCGGGAATAGCAAAATGTGAATGATTTTCGAGTGTGTTGCGAAGCATACAGATATCAAGCCAAAATATACCCCTTTAAATATGCCAAGCATCAGGTAATATGACTGTTACAGCTAAGATAAATTTTCTCTAGTAGTTACATTAGTTAATTTTAAAAATATTTATTCCATAACGGTGATTTGGGGGGAGTTTAAAATCTAAATGAAATGGCTGGTAACAAATACTAAGATTTATCGTTTATTCATATATATAAAACAGTTCCGTAACTGGCTGATTGACTGACTGACTGACAGATAACGCACAGACCAAACCGCTGGACCTAAAGGGCTGAAATTTTGCATGGCGATTCTTCTTATAGTATAGGGTTGCACTAAGAAAGATTTCTGAAAAATTCTTCTTATTTTTTTTATTAAATTTTTAAGCAGTTTTTGGTAACTTTTTTTAAGTTTGCATTTAAAATAATAATATGAGGGTTATCAAATTTATATCACGAGAAAGATCGCAAAAATTACTTTAAAATTAAATGTTTTTCAAATCTTTACCTCCATCTTCTGATTTTTCGTGAATTTTTAAAGATTAATTTTTAAAATTTAATTTATCAAATGCTGATCACGTGGTTTTTTTTTGTGATACTTTTAACTAATTTTGCAATACGTGCATAACAACGAAATAAATTGACAAAAATATATTAAAATACGGAAAAAGATAAAAATTTAACCATTAGACTAATGGAGGTGGAAGATTTTTAAGAATGCAATTCAAATCAGTATGTTTTATAGATAATAAACATACAAATTAATTGCATACATTGACCGTTATATCTAATTTGAATATTTTCTTCTACATTATTTTGTCCGTAAAAATATCCGTTACGATTGTTTTATAAATATATATATATATTTGGCATTAGTTGCATACATTGGCCGTTGTATTTATTATAATGTTTTTTAACCTAGGAATATGTTCCTCAATAACGGTCCTTTGGAGAGGAAAAAATTGTCCTGCGTCGCGAGTTATAATTTTGGCAGCGCGCCAAACCCAGTAGTAGTAAACAGTAAAACAGAAAAGTACCAAAATGCGTTTAAAAAAAACAGAAAAGAGGTAAGCAAATGATAAGTTATCCTACGTTAATAACCCCCAGTAGTTTCGTTAGAGGAGACTACCTGAAATATTTTTTGGCATTAATTGCATATATTGACCGTTGTATTTAATTTAAACGTACTCCGTAGCTAAGCACGTGTATTCAGCTAGTATACCATAAAAAACTTACCGCATTTTCTAAGCGTCGCGTTACTTACAAGGATAATATTTCTATTACTGTGATCCCATATTTTGTTTTGAAAAACCTCATTAGCCTGTTTTTTTTTCAGAAATCGTGATTCCTAACTTTAACAAAGTTGACAAGTTCCTGCCTATTCCATTGAAATATAGGAATAGAAAAATCCCTTTTTGCCAATCTATTATTGTTCCTCAGGTGTATTGTAATTAATAGAATTTACGTAACCATGTTTAGCTCAGAGCAAGAAGATAAATAATCAATTTATTTTCCAGCAGACTGTGGGTTATGAAGAAACGGATTAACTCGACGTTGGAAAAAAATTAAACGTGTGGTGCTGGGTTTTTTCATCTGTGATTTCTCTTTTTAATTTTTATCATCAGTACAGTATCCTACAATAATAAGGATGTATGGAATTATACGAAGTGAAGGTATATGAAATTAATTTGGTTTGGTTTGGTTGAGAGAGCTTCGGTCTTTTTCTTTGACTACATGAGGGCTAATTAGACATAATGGAATTGAAGAAGGTTTGCATTATATATTGTTGGTGTACTAATTACATTTTTTGAGCAGTATCAGTCGAAGATTTGGCTGAAGGAGCATTATTTTTGTTTTCAATGGATCGGATGCCAATATAACGTTCACTAGCTGGCTCTGTCTCCCTCAGTCTGGACAGATGACGTACGGAAAAATAAAGATTTTCGAATGACAAATGTAAAGTGTCAGTCTTTAGGGAATGCGTTCAAATTTTGAATCAATTTAAACAGTTTTGTTAGCAAATGAAAGCTCTCTTAATCAATTTAATAAAATTTCCCAAATGGCTTTTAGACTATGTCTCATCTCGTAAAAGGTTTTTTAAAATTTTTTTTATGTTTTGAATAACATTTTTAGCCTCCTGGTGAAGTCAGGAGGTCTTTTTTTCCTATGCATTGTACGTTTTTTGGACTATCTGATTAGAACTCAAATACCCCATGATAAACACTAAAATATGAGATCTGGATCCATGTGCGCAGATGTCATATAGAGAAATTTTATGTTTAATGTACTTTTATGGCTTTAGTTGATACTTCAAGTTTACATTACCTTCCTTTTTTTATAATATACCCCCAAATTTTTTGATTAATATATTTTTCTTAATAAATAGTTATATTTAACAAGTTTTATTTACCCATAGAGATAAAATTACAGATTTCAATCGATCAAGATAAATTATTCATGGCAAGTAATATCTTTTTACGTATCACCAAGCAGGCTACATAGCTTTGATAAAATTAACACCATTCTATCCAAAATATTCATATTAATTCTGACGAAAATGTTATTTTGTAGGAATTATGCCAGGATTTTTCCAGTTCGCCAAATCAGTTTTTCATAATATATTTCCCGGAGTCATATTTTATGCTATAGCAAAAGAAATAAATTCATACTCTCATCTTTGATGTATTTCCCAAATTTTTAACTTTGTTTTTCGAATCAGATCAAATAAATGCAAGTCTTATTTATTTCCCAAATAACAAAAAAAAAGTCTGTGGGAAAAAACGATATTAAATCTGTTTTGAAGAGGAAATAGATAAAATAAAATGTTTTACATTTCATATTTATAAACACTTTTTTAAAAAATTCCCTCTTAATGTCTTCCACAGACATTTAGATACAGCAAAATAGCCATCTACAAATGGTCGCAATAAAAGCCGAACATAAAACAGTCTTTAAAATGCTCCATTGGAAAAAAAGTAAAAAGTTTCTCGGCGTTTTCATTTCTTTTGCTTGAAATTGGTTTGGCACAGAAATTAAATTTATTACACATTTAATCGTAAATCGCTTTTATCACATTTCGTATCGCTGTTGTTGACGAACTTCCGGAATGTATGTTAATTATGTAAAAATACATGGATTCGAAATGGGGTGATATAAGCGGGAAATGAATCGTAGACTTTTTATTTTTTTACAAACCAAGATAGCTAAAAAATATTTCTAATGTCCTTATAAAAGTATATTTATATTAATGTTTACTTTTTTTAACAGAACTGAATCCAAAAAAAGTTTTTATTTTTGGATGGGGCAAAAAGTATAAAAGTTTTGCTGAAAAAATATGTCTTTTATAGCACCAAATCAAAAAATACGTATGCTAATTGAAGTTTGGTTTAAACAATTAACGTTTTATTTCACAGAGAGAGAAAATTTTCGAGGATTAACATAATAATTAGAACAATTCCTGTGGTCTATAAATATATATATATATGTAATAAATTAAATATTAGGCCCTCCATTCTATCAGTTAAATTCCCTTTCCTGAATCCAATCCCCAGTAACATTACTTTAACGCTTTAAAAACCCATAGCAACAGAACTTCCCATAAAACAGCAAACGTTGCATTTCTACACGTGTATACGTCTCGATAAAAGCGTGGGTTCGCATCGCCAGCCCCAAAATTCCGCTGACATTTCAAAACAACAGCCACATGTACCTCGCTTCTAGCGCGTAAGGTTGAAAGGTGATATTACACTTCGCTCCGAGCATCTGAAATGAAAGGACGTATGTTACTATCGCTCCTAATAAAACGATTCGACCCGACTGCTTCAAAATTTTAATTCCTTTCAGGCTGAGTCTAGCTCCAGCCATGTAAATTTGAGCTAGTTTTCCTTTTCAGGTTGCATTTTAAGAACGAGATGTAATGATTATATTACATACATATATATATATATATATATATATATATATATATATATATATATATATATATATATATATATATATATATATATATAAGAAAATACCGTAAGAAGGGGTGGGGTAACTTTGTAACACATATTAATTTTTTCGTATTTCGGATCTTGCGCCGCGCCCGTGATATCGGAAAGGCAAAGAACAGCACCAACAGCTTGTCGGACATACAGAGACACCTTGTGGCCAGTGTCAGTAGCTTCTACTTGAAATTTGTCTTCCCTGGTCAGTCTATTGTTCAAACCTGTTATCAAGCTATTGACTTAAACTTCGAAAACTTTGAGTGCTGAAAGCTAACACCTTATACAACCAACTACCACAAGGTAATTATTTTTTATTGTAAATATGTTGGTTATATTGAGGAGCAATATAACTTTTGTGTAGTGATATTTCCAAGAAATATAAGAACATAACCTAAATATCGAAAGGTGAAGGGGTTACTTTGTGACACATTGACACTGTCACAAAGTTACCCAGAAAGTAGACCCACCTCCTAAAGCCGATGTTGCATTTTTGTCTAACTTTGTGTCAAATAATTTTTCCTCTTGGGTTTCAAGGCGAAAAAACAGATGTCACAAAGTAGCCCCACTAGGCGGAGCAACTTTGTGACACATTTCGACTTTATTTTCTCAATCGTAATTAACTTTCCGGGTTAGCGCAATACATTACTAGGTAAGGGGAGGATGTACCAATGTTTTTCAATTGTTCGTTTTGGCCTACCTTTAAAACTGATCGGCTGGCAAGGAAAAAACTTAAAATCCGGCACAAAGTAAACCCATATTAAGGTATATTTAAAATTTTATCAGTCTCCATTGGATTTTAGCCAGATGATGGCTGAATAGGGAGCTGGCATGCGGTTCAGATACTGTGGGTTCGAGTCCCACTGTTGGCGTGGATGTTTGTAGCCGTTCGGAATCGGCTTTAAACAGTAGGTCCCAGTCTAATTAGCCCTCGTGTAGCAAAAAGTTGAGCGTACTAAATCAAACCAAACCAAACTAAGCCATTAGCGCTCTTTACACGTACGCTCTTTCCCGCGTGAAACCACGATCCTGTGCGATTGAGTGCACGTGTGTAGGTATCGGAGAGGAAGGGAAAGCTGCTTTTGAGCGTACTGCAAGTTTTCCCGCGAGCAATCCCGTACGCTCCAAGCACTCCAAGAGCGTACGTGTAAAGGGCGCTATTGGCTTCTGAACCTAGACTGCAATGTAAGGAATTATCTATAAATATTTGTACTGTGAAACTTCTCTAGCTGGCCACCCCCTTAAAGGCTATATTTCGTTCAGAACGGATTCAAAACTTCATAGAGCCAATGCTATGGAAGAAACCTCTTTTAGATGGCCACCTCTTTAAACGGCCACTTTTTTTCGGAACCATTACTATCCACCATAGAGAAGTTTCACTGTATATATAACTATATTTGAAATTCTCTCAGTCATCATTGGTTGCTACACCTAGACTGTAAAAGGAGTATGGAATGATATAAAGTTTAATATATTTTAAATTATGTCAGCCTTCAAAGTTTGCTAGACCTTACGATGGTCTAGTATTTAGAACACAAGGTTCGAAGTCCAGACGTCATCGATTCGATCCTCACCTCACACAGGTGGTTGTTAAAGGGATGATTGACCACGAAAATTGCGTTGGTGAACCATTAGGAAATAGATAGAAAATTATTCATTATGGAAAAAAGATCATTGGTGGAAAAGTGTAAGATATGTGTTGCCAATACCTTGCAACGTTCGTGTAAAATGCCAACAGCCTATGAGTGAGACACAGAAGAAAGGGAGAGAGAAAGTTAGGGGTGGTTTTCAGAATATGAGCCTCTTCTACGTCGCAGAGATGGTCTTGAAGGAGTTAAGTCTCTGGTTTCGAAGTCGGGGAAGCGATCCTCATTCCAGAGAGACGGACGTCACACACTAACGTTTATATTCAAATTTTTCCTGAGAAATAAAGTCGTTCAATCGCTAATTGCTGGGTTTATGCCAAAGACATCCGTCGCTTGTAAGTGTCGGCTGTGCCCGATGCAACAAGAAACTAAGCCTATAATATGATCTTTTTGAGAATCAATGCCCTCCTTTGCTCTGATTCCCTTAAAGTATTTTACTGTACTACGGAATTGCACTAACAAACTAAAAATATTCGATACCTCTGTTCTATTCAAATGCAGAAGTTGCGACATATCATCATCAAACATTCCTTTTTTAAAGAATTGTGTATTTTTCATGGAAAAGCTGTCAGTATGTTAAAGAAAAATATTCGTATGGGCAGGTCATTACCCTAAGTGTACCAGTTTCCGGATTAAACATGAATCAGCACTTTCTTATTTTATTTATATTTTCTTCGTGAACTTTCGAAAGCCGTTTTTAAAGTATAAAAAGTTTTTCAAGATGAAAACGAGGTCCTACGCATTCATTCTTTCAATAAATTTAGAAATTTTTCTGTTAATAAATAATTTTGCTCCAGCAGATATTGCGAAATAAGCAATAGACTTTTAAAATTGAATGAATGAATGTAAACACAAATATGCATTTAAAAAAGAATTTTGAGGAGACAACTTTTTTAGTTTGTAAATTCGCTTTACATCGATTTCCTCTTCACAGTCCGGCAAACGATCTTCTTTTGTTAAGCAATTCATGCGTTCTTTTACCTTTTTAAAACTCGTTTTAATACATGCTGAATATAAATTCCAGAGATGATTTTTTAATACTTAACAACTATGCTTAAAGACGCAGATAAATATGGCATTTTTGCTAAGTTTAAAACTGTATTTAATTAGATTTCTGCTCTGATATTTTGTTGCACAAAGTCACATTATGTAAGTGTCTAGATTATTGTTATGGTTATGCATCCGCGAAAACAAATTTGGTAGATTATGATTGAAAAATTATTAAAAATAGGTCTTAGAAACTGAAAGTTTGTACAGAAAATCTAAAATTTACGAGAGTCAAGTTTTCAATGGTAAGAAATAAATAAAATATGGCATAAAAACAAATTTGAACAAATCAGGAAAAGAACAAAATAGGAAAATATTTATTTCAACTCGATCTGAACGTACAGCTGAGAATCAGATGAACCAAATATTAACATATGTTCCGTATTGGAATAGAAAGCTTCTTTTTCTATTAAAATCTTAATCTATTAAAATCTTAATCTATTAAAAAGGATTACAATATCCATTCAAACTAATTAGTAGTTTATAATTAGGCCTAGATACATTAGGTGTGATTGTCATTATGAACAATTCAC
The DNA here is from genome assembly GCA_907164885.2 of Dolomedes plantarius. Lineage (NCBI taxonomy): Eukaryota > Metazoa > Arthropoda > Arachnida > Araneae > Dolomedidae > Dolomedes > Dolomedes plantarius. The sequence goes on from OU015492.1 coordinate 62,492,045, forward strand.
AAATACTTGTGACAATCAGAGTGAAACCTAATGCTTAGCCTGACTATGAACTGTTAGTTAGTTAGAAACATGCAGCCATTCTTTTTATTAAACTGCGGTAATTACGAAGGCTTCTACTCCCGACTGTGTTTCCACAAGTTTACTGAGAGTGTAAGTTTGAATAAATGAATTATATTCCAGTAAAATGAACATTTATGTATTGTTAAATAATGAATAATGCAAGAATCCTAATCTAATCCCACCCAGAATAGAGCCTAACAATAACTTCGAATTTCTTGAACATTATTCTCTGATTCTTATTTCCCTTTATGAATCACCCCCATCTCACCGGACCGGCTCTTTAACTGGGTCTTATAACCTCAAGGTCGGCGTTCTACCAACTTAACTATACCAATAATGGGAGGGATTTTCATTTTCAGAATTCCATTATTCGCAAGCTTCGTATCCTTGCTAAATCTATTGATGAGAATAGTAGTTCATACATTCTAGATTACGGCAGCTTCTTTGAGTCAAATTTCTTTGCTGCTAACGGCGATTCATTGTCTCTATAGACCAGGGACTCCCAACCTTTTTACTTTAGTGGCACCCTTCAGAATAAGATTAGAGCTTTGGGCATCCTTGATGGAATTTTAGTTTTTTTTTTTCAATTTGTTTTAAGTATTCAATCAAAGTGGAATGTATATCTGGAACATGTTAAATTTAAGTTCAAATAAATACTTGCTCCATTGCTGATTTTATTCATTTATTGAAAGATAATAACACCAGAATAGCATATATTAAATTGGTTTCAAAAATAATTATGAGATTCAGTATAATAATACACTAGAGCAGCGTTTCTCAACCCTTTTTGGCCCTCGGACCGGTAAAGTTTGAGAAAAAATTTCGCGGACCGTTGGAGGTTTTAATAAAAACACTTTACTAGGTATTAAAGAACTACTACATAGGTTAATTGTAACTTTATATTATAATTTACTTCCAATAATATTCAAACGTGAAGAAAAGTAATTATTGTAATTATTATATATAAGTAAATAAACCTTTGAGAAAAATCACAGAAAATTATAAAAAATAATCACAAAATCATTGCACATAGAAACAAAACAAAAAAATCAGTCCTCTGATTAATACAAAATTAAATATCTACAATTTTTGTTTATTTGGTAATGAGAAGATTGCTGCTGCTCTTCTTCAATTAACTTTTCAATTGTGGGTTCCAAATTAGTCAAGCTAAGTCGGAGCGGTGAAACAACCGAAAGCCGATTTCTAAATTTATTTATTACTGTAATATTATTATTGCAATCCTTTCTTTGCTGTGAGCACTCCGTCCAGTTAAAAAAAGGCGAGAAGTAACAAGTGACAAATATGAGCACACTCCAGTGTTGCCAATCTTCAAAGAAAAAATGTTGGATTCTATATCCTAAAATTATGGCATTAACGTAAAAAATGGAGTACAAAATTTTATTATTATTATTTTTTGAATAAGAATTTTTTTTTTAACGTGGGCAGATAAAAATCTCCGAGGACCAGTCAAATCTTTCCGCGGACCGGTGCCGGTCCACCGGACCTGCGGTTGAGAATCATTGCACTAGAGGACAACAATGGAAATAGATAAAAATAATTTTGACTAATGTGTGACTTGTGATTCATGCTTGGAGCACAAATGTCTCATATCAGGCCTAACAGTTGTGGTCATGAGAGTAGCTAATTCCTCCTTAGGAACAAGTGCATCGATCTATGTCACAATCCGTCGGGCGGGAGAGTAATTAATTCAATTTAATATTTATTTGAAGTAGGCCCTACATGGATATTTTAGAAATATTTCCAAAAAATCTCGCTTATTCCGGCTGGTAATCATTGTTCTAGACGCATAGTTATAATTTCCGTAGACATTTCTTCATTATACACCCTTAGTAGCATTATGAAATCTCCGCTCATGTGCCTGTGGAGAAATGTACAAGGTAAAATGAAGCAATGATGCAAAGAAAAAGGTGAGATTAAAGCGAGTTTAAAGGAAACAGTTTCTAACCAAGAAATAAGTGTAACACAATTGCAAGTTCTGTGTCTATTCAATTGTTAAGAAACATATCATTAGAAATATGATTTAATTGTAAAGTAGGTTTATAAAAATTATCGCTTAGGTATCCATATATATTCGGAGAAGATATTTTAGTATAATTTGCATTCTCTCTTTATATTTACATTTTTAAAGGCATAACAAGACACATATAAATTATAAAATGTTAGGTTTGAAATTCTGCTAGAAAAGATCCAAAAAATATCCATATTTTGAAACATAACATCAAAGAAACCAATATGTTTCTTTAATTGCATTATGCTGATAATAATTTTCTCTGTGATATAAATTTCTCTCTATATATGACTTCCGCCTTCTAAAAAATGTAGCAGTTAGGGTTCTCACGTGCACAAAAATCTCCTACAGTTAATTATCATTTGTAATTTATATTGATGTAAATGAAGAGAGAATTAATGACCAATCGTATACACAGTCCACTGCCTACATAAAATTATTATTAATAAAAAAGTAAATCTCTAACATCTGAAACTGTTTTCTTGCTTAAACAAGTTCGCTTGTAAGTCTATATTAGTAAATAAATAAATAACTTTTCTAACTCACTTTCTGAGCTCTGTTTATGGATTCATGAGCATCAGTTGCAGCCGTCACAAATCGACGGTTCAGCTACAGTATAATTTAATTCATGCGCTTGAAACAATACTTAACCCTATAAAAATAATCATGGGTATAATCGACTGATATGCACGATACAACATTCTATAAAACATGTGTGACAATTGCTAATTTCTACGTCCCCAACGTAATGGATCAATACCGACCCACTGTAACCCGTCAGATTCAGTCGAAAAGTTTTTTTTTTTTTTCCCGCCCCTCAGAGTTCTCTCAAACGTATGGCGCCCGGCAGTCCAAAACAAAACAGAAATTGCCACAGTGGAAGGGAGAGTCCTAAAACTGTCCGTACAACGAATCTCCTGGAAAATAGAACAGACAAATAGAGGTCTGGATTTATCCCCGAAATTGTCCCTGAATGGCCTTCCTGGTGGCCCACGTGAAATTCAAGTTGCTGCTTTCAGGATTGCAACTGAACACGACTGCCAGGCTGACCCTTTAAAAGTTATGGGAATTTTTTCTAGCCCTATAAGCCCTATTCCGACAGCAGGGACGGTGAGCACATCATGTCCTGCCCTGCAGTAGCTGGGTGTTCTCTGTACAGACGTTATTGGGGGGGGGGGGGCCGCGATCGCATGACAATTTTATCTCAATTGATATTCTTGTTTATGCATTTCCCATTTTGTTCTCCATTGAAGCTTTGTATTTTTCCCTCCTTTTATTCCTGTTTACCTAAGGACTTTCTCCACAGGTTTCTGCATTAGAAATTTTAAAAAATGGATGTTCCTCAGTCATAGGAGTTGAGAAGCAGAGAACACATAAAGGGGGAAGAACGGAAAAACCCAATGCTCAAAAGATGGGACTATAAAAAATCATGGCCGGTAAGAACATGGAAACAGACAATCCCGGTAACTCTGCGAAGAGATAGCTGGTTGCATTTCTTTCTGTATATGAAGGATGACTAGGATTTTGCTTGAGCTTCCCCGAAAATTGGTTCTCCTTTTACCAAACAGGGGAGAATTCATCATTACATGAGATGCAACGAGCTCAAAAATGTGGTGAAAATAGATCAGCCAAAAATGAGACAAAGCTTGATGTCACGAACCTTTTTCAATTTGAAGTTCAAGGTTGAAATTTAAACTGCTGTTTCTAAGAAATTAGAGTCTTACAGATGTAAGCTTTGGGAATAAACTGTTGAAATAATTTTATCTCTTTAAACTATTATAATTTTAAACAGACTTTGAGACACCTATTTTTCAGTTCTCTGGGTGAGGTTAACAAAGTGGTAAATTACAATGACAATCTGGTCTTCAACTGTGCATTCACTACCGAAATTGATTTTCATCATGGTCTAGGGCAGGTATTTAATTTTGAGTCCCCTATATTTGAGAAACAATTATTATAATGCAAAATATAAACGTTACAAAAAAAATGCTCAAGAGTAAAATTATTCAAAAGAACTTCAGTTTTACTTAAATGTAGGAAAGGGGTTATCAAAAATTAATCCTGAAAATTGAATTTGAATCTGAAATCTAGCAAAAATATTATTTTTCGAGAGTTAACGGTAATATTACTTTCATTAAACGCAAACAACGCACTGGACATCCAGTAAAGGTATTCAGTGTAACTAATTCAACTACACTGCTGGCCACCCAAATTGCAACACCAAGAAAGACAAGAGATATCACAACAAAATTTATTTTGTAGATAACATGTTGACCAAGTATCAAATGATTAAATTTATAGACTTCTGTGAAGTGTGGTTCCTGCCAAAATCAGTAGCCAGAGTAGCCGCCATTGTTGGAGATCACCGCTGCCACACGCCTCGGCATTGATTGAAAGAGATATTTGGATGAGTTCTTGGTGTACAGCAGACCAAGCATCTTCCACACGTTGCCAAAGTTGATCTGCTGTGGCAGCTGGGGATGGAATCTGGGTCAATCGTAGAGCAACCATGGACCACATGTTTCCAATTGCGAAAGATCCGGAGAGCGAGGCGGCCAGGGAAGCAATTCAATCTGGCGATTGACGAAGAACCGTCGAACAATGCGTGCCATGTGTGGTCGCGCATTATCCTGTTGAAATATGGCTGTGGGCAAGCCCTGAAGGTAAGGAAGGACAACTGGCTCCAACACCTCGGAGATGTAGCGCTGGCTGTTTAAAGTACCGACAATGCGTACTAGAGGTGTGCGAGAGTGATATCCAATACCGCCCCATACCATAATACCCGGTGCAGGACCAGTGTGGCTGTGCACAACGCAGCTGTTCAGCATCCTTCTGCCGTCCACATCCTTCTGTCATCGCACCATTGGCGGCGGAGACGTCTGTGGTTCTGCGTCAAGGGTAGACAAAGCAATGGACGTCTTGCGGACTGACCACTCTGCTGTAAACGGCGTCGAATGGTACGCGCAGACACTGGATGATGCGTTACAGACTGCATGTGCTGTGCTATGGTTCGTGATGTGACTGAGCGATCCGTCACTGCCATGCACACAATTTGCCTGTCATCACGTGAAGTGGTGCGCTGAGGTGGATGCGATCGAACACGCCGGTCCGTCGTACCCTCCTGCATCCAACGATCACATATCCGCATTACAGTTGTTTGGTTTCGTCCAACACGACTACCGATTTCCCTGAAAGATAATCCACAATCTCGGTAGGCCACTATCCTTCCTCTGTCGAACTCGGATACATGATCAAAAGATGATCGCTGTTTTTGACGAGGCATAATTGATCGTTTTTTAAAAAAAAAACCACAAGAAAAACACAATTGCCGAACTTGAAATCGTCGATATCTGTTGTAAATTTCATGTTATTTGCATGTTTCCTTCAGGGTGTTGCATTTACAGTGGCCATCAGTGTATATATGTATGTATGTAAAATATTTTTCTCAACATTTCAAATTATTAGTCAATATTAATAATAATAATTACTTTAAAATAGCAAGTTTTATTTATTTTTGCCTCCCCAATTACCTGTTTTCTCTTGACCCCAATATTCCTGCCCCCGTTTCAGCTGCATACACTGCAACGTATAAGTTTTTTATCCTTAATTTTTATCCGAAAATTACATTACTTTTCTACTTGGTATAAGTATTGTATTCATATGAATATGTAAAGAAGTTTTAGACATTACCTCACAAAGAAAATGTAAATATAATATTTTAACACAAGGAGAAAAGAATAAAGAGAGGAAATAAACATTAATTTTTCAAGCATTTTTTAATGCATTCAGGGTTCTTCACTTTCGATATTTTTATTAAAACTCTATAAACATATTCCGAATGAAAAATAAAATCTCATTTCAAAGGATATGTTAATAAAAACATTCAATTCTGAAGCGGATGCATAGCTGAACAAATAACTAATTTTTGAAGCGGCTTGAAATTTCATGAATTTCAATAGATTAATAACTTTCCATTTTATTCATTCGTTATTAATAATTCCATTACACCTTCTCCAAATAAACTTATCGAAGTTCCCATCTCCGGGTGTATTTGAATTCTAGTTTATAAATTTAATGAGCCTTCTAGGCATATTTACTAGAATTATTTTTGTGAAGTTTCTTTCAATAAATCATCCTTTCATCGTTTTGAAAAGCGCCTAGGAGAGACTTAATCGAAAACAAACATCATCTTTTTCTCTAATGGATGTTTCGATATATAACTTGCAAATGCGTTCTCGAATAAGCTATTTTTTCATTTCCTTGTGATTTAAACTGAACTATAATGCTTTTCGTAACAAATTCTTAGGTTATCTATCTGTCTATCTATCTATCTATCTATCTATCTATCTATCTATCTATATATATATATATATATATATATATATATATATATATATATATATCCCACTTAGCAATTGTCGCTGGATGAACGACTGAGATATTAGTAGGAAAAGGTATTGTTTTATCATAATCGATTAAAGTGGCATGGCGACTTGTGAGCTGAGGGATTTTTAACTCATCGGCGGGAACGCCATTTTTTGGAACATCAGCAGGAGCGGTTGGCACAAAGTGCAACGTCTCTTTCAGCCTTTATTATTCCTTTTGTAATGAACTTTTTTTTTTCCAAATTGAAAATAATAATTCTGTGTTTTATGACAAGATATAAAATGTTGATAATATTGAGATATATTTATAATTAAAGGCCAAAGAATGCAGAAATAATCGCCTTATTTCAAAACTGTCCAGTTTATTGGATCTAAGGACAACTTGCGAATGGATTCCTGTTACGGGCAAAAACCTAAAAAAAGAAGGAGTTTGTCCATCTTTGTGATATGCGGAATACCGTGTAATAGCTGCACATTTGATCGACTACAACAACTCCTGCTTTTGTAGTATTGTAATCCAGTATAGTAGCTGGTTTACCACGTTTAAATCCCGACTAACAATGAATGGAAAGGAATACAAGGGTCAGAAACTCAGACCTGCATTAGAAAGCGTGTAGTTATAAATAGAAACTGCTTAGAGCATTCAAACCTTACATGTAAAAACAAACCATTCAAAATTGAAGGGTTTGGTGGATGAAGGGGTTATGTTACATTTTTTGAAAATACAATCTAATTCAATAAGGCGAAACGTTGCAACGTCAGTTTTCGTCTGCTATAGATGACGTCATTATCGGGTGGCAGAAAACAGAAGCAGTTCCTATGCGTTTGCATGTGTTTTTGGACGATACCTACATTTTGAGTTACCTAATTATTTAAGTTTATTTATAAAATTTCTCATATTTGTTGTATTTAACAGATATTTTAACACTTTTTTTTAATATTTCGCAAGGTTTAAGAGGATATAATTATTCTTTCGTCGAGAATGATTATTATTATGTTGAGATATGTATAGATATCGGGATAAGTTACTTCAGGCCAGCGTCTCGTATCGTAACTCCAGTCTTCCTCTGCCAATAAATGCGGGTCACATACCGAATAAACCTTTCCGGGCTGTACCTGAATGTTTAATTTGGTGATATACCTTTGTTTAGATACCGTATCTAAAGACTTTGCGTCATCTGAGAGCATTTTATTCAACAAGCTGTAAGAATGCTCATAGAACGCCATGTTAAATTATGCAATTTTTTGCCACTCCTCGCCAAACAAGAAGTAAAATCTGCAAGAGCTGAGATGTGACATGCTGCGAGACATTGCCCTATGGATGAAAGAGTTATGTGCAGAAGTGTTATGTAGCAAAATCTGAATATTTCAAAACAGCTAGAAACAAAGATATGAAGAAGATGAAGGGGCTATGTAACATTTTCCTGCTAAAACCATAGAGGATGAAAGTGTCATGTGCCTTTAACCCCTTCTTCCAATGGAGCCTGAACTAATTATAGTAACATAACCCCTTCATGCATTCAACAGGTGGTTGTTATGATAGATCTGGAGGTTACAATAAATATCACTGTTGTGGTGACGTAGTGAAGATCGCGATCATATTTTTGGTATGACGTCACTACGGCAGCGGTATAAATCGTTTGTTTAAAAGATGTTGTTGGACAGTTGGCAGCATGTATGCAAATTCTAGATCCGGGCAGTCAACGAAGTTTGTTCTAATGTTAGTTATTTGCCGATATAATAAAGCTTGGCTTTTTTGGCTTATGCCTGATACTTTGATTTCCGCGTACAATTTTTTAAAATGCACAATATCTACTGGCATCCACTGACCTACATAAACTAAACAGAACAAGTAACCCCATGGCAGAAACTTCAGCTACTCAGCAAGAAATAAATATTGGTAAGTAAGTCTTATGATACATGTAAATGCATTATTTTTTTTATTTTATTATTATTTTTTTAAGTACCTATTTATTTATTTCCTTTTTTTCAGAGAAGGGATCAGAAAGTGATCTCTCAAGCAGCATCAACATTTTCGGTGATTATGATGAATCAAGTGATTTGTCTGAACCAAATTATAGCGACCTGAGTGAAAGTGATTGTGAGTTACCGGTAGGACTAAACCTCAGTGAATTTAATAAGGTTTCGTCGAATGATTTTGCTCACGAACTGGGTGAAATGAGTCTCTCAAGTCTTTCTAGAAATGAGTCAGGTGATGGTCCCATACAACAGGTAAGCCCTACACCTTCATCTAAAAATGCACAAACAAAACAACAATAAATTTATATAAAAACCTCAAGGAAACGGAAAAGAAATCCTGAAGAATGGAAAAAGAAAAAGGCGGCAATTAGAAGAGAAGCAGGTGAAAGCTATATTTCATATAAAGGAATGTTATTCCTGCTAAAACTATTAAAATGGGAATCTTATGTCACGATAAATGTCGTTTCGATTGTACTCGTACAAGTAACTTTGACGAAGAAATGCGGAATCCATTCTAAAATCTTTTTATGAATTAAATGTTGATTCTAAGAATGCATTGCTTTTTAATAATATTGAAAAGGTTCCCATAAAGAGAATGAGAAAGGGTGCTGTAAATCATAAGTTAGCTTCATACAGGTATATGGTCACAACAGAAGGTGTCCGAACTAGAGTGAGTAAAAAAGCTTTGGCTAACTTATATCAAATAAGTCTGAAAAAAATTGAAATCATACAAAATAAAATAAAATCTGGTACAAGTGTTCCTCAACCTGATAAAAGGGGTAGACATAATGTGAGACCCAACAAAACTAGCGGAGATGTCAAGGTTTCTGTTATGGAACATATTTCGAAATTTTCTGCCGAAGAATCACATTATTCTAGGCATTGTAATATGCATAAAAAATACCTTTTCCCACTTCTATCTGTGTCGAAAATGCATAAATTGTACATCGATGAATGTAAAAACAATAAGCTTCCTGATAAATTTTGTAAGCTAAAGGAAACTTATTACCGCCAAATTTTCGTTAGGCATTATAATCTCTCTCTTGGACAACCTAAATCGGACACTTGCAGCAGATGTGATTCAGGTGAGAAAATTGAGGATCATATAGAAAACTTCCAAACTTCATGTGAAGCTATGAGATCAGATAGAGAGCTGGTTAAATCAGATAGCAAAATTGCTTATTTAACAGTCGCCCTCCAGCAAACTATGCCCCTCCCACTTCTTAGCACGTCAAAGGCATTTTATGTGCACCAAGCCTGGTTTTACAACTTAGGCATTCATATCACAAAGAGGGTTCGAGAACTATATTCTGTACCTGGACCGAGGACCAAGCAAAGAGGGGGAGTTCTGAGGTCTTAAGCTCATTGCTCACTTCATTTGAACTTGATGACCAGCTAAAAAGCAAAGTACATATAACCATTTGGTCGGATTCTTGCTCAGGCCAAAATAAGAATTTTTAATGGTATGTCTCTACCAGAACTTAATAAATAAAGGAAGTTTCAAAACTATTGACCATAAATTTCCTGAAGTGGGGCACACTTACCTGGACAGTGATAGATACTTTGGCCGAATTTAAAAAGTATTAAGAAAACACCAAAACATCTATTTACCCGAGCAATATCGGGATATTATAAGCAAATCAAGCAAAAGAAGTCTAGTTATAGATATTAGTAACCATTTCCGTAAAACTGATGACCTAATGACGAAGTTGAAACTCTTAAACAGAAAAAAGGATACCTTAAAGGAAAGCGTGTGTATTAGAGATGGTGTGAAATGGATCCGTGTTGAAGAATATGGTTTTTACTTTTTTAAAGAATCGTATGATCCCAACACTCCTTTTAAACAAGTGAACATAAAGCGCTACTTGAATCAACAAGCAAGCTTGGGGGACATTTCCATTTCCCGATTGTTTGAAAAGACTGGGGAGTTGTCAAAAGAAAAAAAGGAAAATCTGAAAGATCAGCTTCGATTTATCCCAGAATAATACAGATGGTGCTACAATATACACTCATGGATAAAAAAATTAGCGCACCAAGAAGGAGTCGTCAAAATGAAACGAAATTTTGCATACGTAATGACTACTTTGATATAAATAAATGATAAGAAAATAAAAGAAAATGAATAATTTATTTCAGAGAAAAAGGCAAAAGAACGGAGGAGTTAATACTACGTTGGACCCCCTCTAGCGCGAATGCACGATGCGATACGATCGGGCATTGAGTCATACAAGTTCTGTATGATGTCTTGAGACATTTCGTTCTATATTTGCTGTAACCTTGCCTCTAGTTCGTTCAAACTCGTGGGATGCCCAACTCGTCGTCCCAAATGATCCCAGATATGCTCGATTGGAGACAAATCTGGGTATAGGGCATGCCAAGGAAGGGTAGTAACAGTGCGGAGACAGTCTTGTGACACCCTTGCCGTATGAGGCCGAGCATTGTCTTGTTGGAAAATGGCTCCTGGGAGCCGTTGCATGAGTGGCAACACATGTGGTTGCAGGATTTCATGAACATACCGCTGGGCTGTCATGGTGCCACGGAACAATAGTAGGGGTGACCGTGTATTGTAGGCAATGGCACCCCATACCATCACACCAGCTGTGGGAGTGATGTGTCGCTGTACAGCAAAGGCAGGATTGAAGCGTTCACCACGGGCTCTCCACACACGAACACAATTGTCATCACTGCCGAGATTGAATCTGGATTCGTCGCTAAAGACGACCTGGTTCCATTCCGCTGCAGTCCAGTTTCCTCGTGCGCGGCAAAACTCCAAACGGAGGCGTCGATGGGTGGGCGTCAAGGGCAGCACACGTAATGGGCGACGCGATACCAACTGTCCTTCAGCCAGGCGCCTTCGTATGGTTCGAGAAGACACAGAGGCCCCTAGTGAAGGTGCTACCTGTGCCTGGATGGCGGCCGATGAAGCAGTTGGCTGTACGCGTTCATTTCTTACGACGTGACGGTCTTCTCGGCGACTGGTCTGTCGAGGGCGTCCTGAGCCTGGTCTTCGTGTACATGACATCTCTCGGGTCCACTGGTCCCTACACCTCCTCAAAACACAATCAGAGTGGCCTAATTGACGAGCTACTCGCCTAGCTGACCACCCAGCTTCCATCATCCCGACGATTCTCCCCCTCTCTAACTGCGACAACTGCTTATATTGTCTTCGAACACAGCGTAATGGCATGTCTATCTCAGCTCTTCCTTTGTAAATGATTCAGCACACTCAAACAAGCTTTGGTTACCTGTTTTATACTCCACATAGTACGATGTTCAACGCCCTCTACCGGCTATACGTAATGCGCAATCACGCTGCATTTCTAATCATTTGCATATCTCACCGACATGTACCTTCATTGCAAGTTTCGTTACGATCCCGCAATTATTTCTTGGTGCGCTAATTTTTTTGTCCATGAGTGTACTTATTAATGAAAGACCATGCCATTGAGGCCTTACCAAATTCAAGTTTTTTGTTATTTTGATTTAGCAGCTTAGATAATATTGATATAATGTTTTTGTTGTAGTCAAATATTTCAAGTTAGATATGCTAAGATATTTTGTTTTTGTTCTGAAATAGCCCAAATTAGTTCACTTTGTATACTTTTTTTTAATCAAATATAGAGCTTTGCAATGATTGAATTTATTTACATCTTGCCTCATTCATTCGTTAGATAATTTACAAATTAAAAAAAAAATGTTTGAGGATGAAGGGGTTATATACACAAAATATATAAAAATATGTATTATGGATACAGGTAAGTAAATAAAACTTGGTACATTAAAAAGTAGATGTCATTAGACTAATTTCATACACTCACTCAACGACAAAACCAGAAAACGAAAAAGCTGCAACAAATAAAACTTTAAACCTAAATTACTCCAAATTTGGGTTTTGTTACATAACCCCTTCATCACCCAAGCCCTTCAATTATGAAAATGTTGCACTCTATTGCGCTCACTGAAGGGTTAAAAGGCAGTTCTAGTAGTATGCTGTATAAGAGGAAAGCTCTGTGTGTGATTAGCGTTGAGTTAGAGAATCCAAAATCAACAGTGACAGATGCTATCAACAATTGGCGATATTCTGGCATTACTATCCCCCAAAAGCTTCCAGGTAGAAAGCCGAAGCTGAGGGATACAGTCGAAAGATAGAGAATGAAGAGTGTTACAATGCATAGCCAGAAAAAATAAGAATCTCAGTGCAAAACATCCTGAAAGTTGTACCAGACAATCAATTGTACTTCTTTCTGAATCAATACTATCCGAAAAGAGCATCACACACTTAGATATCAAGATTGAAGTGTCGTCTTTTAAGCCGCTTGTCATAAAACCCAATTCGAGAAATCGATTATCAAAGAGCAAAGAGTGTAAAAATGGACGAACGACCAGTGTGAAACAATCCTATGTAGTGACGAATCAAGATTCTCATGTTTCCATTCCAGTGGAAGAGTATGGATCGGGGATAGCTCGGAGAGCGCTATTACCAGAATGTGTAGTACCAACTGTGAAGTTCGGTGGTGGTGGAGTTCTGGTCTGGGGCGCTTTCGGCTAGTATGGTCTTGGACCACTGCTTTTTGTTAATCGGTGCGTTTACATTCTAGACAATCACATCCTTCTTAGCCCAGCCCCACACCGAATGCAACAAAACATTGCGCACCGTTTCTGTTGCTAGACATTGCGCAACCAAAATGTTTTATCGTGGAAAATGGTGATACATTTCGACTCGCAACGCTAGGTTGATTTGATATTTCATCAGTAGTAAGAACACGGGAGTTGAAGAGGTCTGCAGTATTTTGTTTTTTGTTGAGGGAAGTGTTCAGTTTTGGAAAGTAGTTTGGTCATAATTGTGGGTGATATGACAAGTGAGGAAGTAGCTATTCTTTTGTGGCAATTTATACAAAGTTTGGATGAAAAACCAGAAAGAAGCTGTTGGATTCATCCAATTAATAAAAAAAGACACATTGGCAGTTTTATTAAAGAACTTAGAAATGACCCAGATAAGTTTTACAATTATTGTAGGTTAAGCATACCTACGTTTGATTATCTCTTGGGACTTGTTGAAGACAAGATATTGGAAAAAGAACACCAACTACCGGAAGAGTATACCTCCAGAAGAAAGGCTTTTAATAACATTACGGAATAACTTTTAATAACATTACGGAATAACTTTTAATAACATTGTTGAATAACAAAAGCTTTTTTTTGTTTTGTAAAAGTATTAATATAAAGAGCAGTAACAAAAGAAAGACAAATATGTAGTTAAGTATCTACTTTTAAATCTACGAAAAACATATCTTATAAAATATTTAAAAAAATCAATAAAAAAACAACTTAAATGCAATTTTTTTTCTCCTTGTACCAATTTTGCTGCCCCTCAAATTTGCCGCTCTGGGCAGATGCCATGCTTGCACCTCCCTAGATGTGGCCCTGAGTGACGCAACGCTATTTTTCTTTCTTACCAATATCTTAAAAAATGGGTGTGACTGGATTTCTTGAGGGCAAGGTTTATTCGATTAAATGTGATATATATTTGTGGTACATACTTGGAATATTCAATTCCTCAGCTATATCTTGCCAAATTTTATTTATTACATCTTGGCTGTGGTTGTCCTTTGCTCTAAAATCATAAATTTCTGGCCTTGCGTGGACAAGAACTATCAACCTCCATCTCTTATTATAATAATGCAAAAATCCTCAACACGGAGCATAAAGGGGACAGTGGACTTTCAAAATTGTGAAATTTGTCCAAAAATTCGATTTTTTTTTATTTTATTGAATTGTGAAACTACGGACGAGTAGGAATGTGTTGCAAAAAGAATTTTTAAATTCTGTGATTACTTTCCTAGTTATAGGCATTTGTATTTAATTTAGATATTATGTGGTTACTAATAGCAATTACTTTAAATGTGTTTTTCTCAAAATAAAAATTTTCATGTCATACGAATATTCAACCTGCTCTGGGCGCATTTCTAATTATCGTATTGCTTTGAAATTTAAGTTTTATATACTTAACTGTATATCAAATAAATTTTATTGAAAAAAAATTATGCTTCGTAGCTCAGAATTTCTAAATTTTGTACTTCAAAACACGATTTATAGGTATTTTGCGTAATAAAATGGGCATTTTCACTATTATTATTTTTTCTCTTTATAGTTTTAATGAATGCTTAAAATAAGCAATAAGTTTCATTGTTAGTTCTATAAGGTATCTATACTAATCTATACTAATATATAAAGAGAGAGCGGATTTTGTACGTGGAAGGTAATCTCCGGAACCACTGCACCTATTTGAAAAATTCTTTCACTGTTTGAAAGGTACATTATTCCAGATGGACATAGGCTATATATTATGCATATCTGATCAGTAGAAATAAAGTTAGGGGGGATACTCTAGATTTGTGTGCACGGCCGCCATCTTGGATTTTTCCGCCAGGGTTTGGCGCATTTCGCATGGCGATAATTATTGCGTTCTGATAAAAATAACCCAATGTCAAATTCTCTAATTTTAAAATCAAACAGTTATTTCTGATGTGATCATTTAATTACAGTATAATAATTTTAGGTCAGATCTTGGCCTTGACCTGGAAATCTGAGTCAAATTGACTATACTCAAAAGAGTAAATTATTTTTTAAACTAAGAGTCTTTTTGTTGAAAATTTTTGAATCCATTATCAGTTTTTCGTTAACTTATTAAATTTAAGTTGCTTTTAATTTTGTTTATAGATTGTCAATTAGTATACTATAATGATACACCATTTCATTTATTTGAAGTAAAAATTATCTGCCATCATTTTTTCGTAAAATATAAAATACAGTATACATTTTAAATACAATATATTTTAAAATATTTTATAATTCCAAGTTGTAGTGGATTACAAATAAATTTAAATAACTGAAGTTCAACTTCTCTCTCCCCAGGAACCTAAGTTAAAAAGTTAGTTAAGGTTAAGTTATTGGTTTAGGAAAAGGGTTTTTTTTCTTATTTCCAATACAGCAGGATAAATGGTCAAATAATCCTTGTCCCGATTTTATTGTATGCACCAAATATTTGGTTAAGGTCAATGGTTACTCACCATAAATTTATGGGTTCATAATTATTTTACATTTTTCAAAGCTGAATTTTAGATAATTTTTACATTGCAAGTTATTTAGGTGGTATGAAAATGCTGTATTTTTTTCTAATTAACAATATATTGGCATAATATTTTGGTGATTCATTGCTTAGTCAAAGAGTTAGGGCAAACTGAATAGATGGCATTGAAATTTTATCTGTAAGTAAAATTCATTTGACCAAATTTTTCATATGGATCATAATTTGAAAAGGTAGTTTTTAATTAAAAATGACAAGAAAAAAATCTCAGTCCAACGATTAAATGATTTTTAAAAAATATTTCTAAGTTTCACAATTTAAAAAGGTCGTTTTTATTAAAAAAGCTAAAAGAAAAACCCAAAATTTCCAATATTTGAGAATGATTTTTTCAAAAATGTGGTTTTTATCAAAAACCCAAAAATAAATCTAAGTCCAACGTTTAAATGATTTTTCAAAAATTTTTCTAAGTTTCATAATTTAAACAGGTGGTTTTTATTAAAAAAGCTAAAAAAATTCAAAGTCCAGCGTTTTGAAAACACCGCTTAAAACACATTGGCGAGAATTTTTCCACTCCTCAAAACACGGTAAAATCGCCAAGTTGGCGCAAAAAAATCCAAGATTGCGGCCGTGCACACAATTATATTAAGTAACGTAATATTAATTTGAATATTATTTTAGGTGCTTAAAATAATTATAAGAACATTCTTTACTTAAAATCCTTTTTTTATTTTTGTATTTTTATTTCATCTCTTACTCTAATTTTGAGATACCAATGTGTGTCTATACTTATATATAAAGAGAGAGCGATTTCGTACGTGGAGGGTAATCTTCAGAACCACTGCACCTATTTGAAAAATTCTTTCACTGTTTGAAAGGTACATTATTCCAGATGGACATAGGCTATATATTATGTATATCTGATCAGTAGAAATAAAGTTAGGATCTTAATAATAACAATCTCCATTGTTTCCTCTACTGTCTTCTACCGCTTTTTGTTCCGAAGATTTCAACGATCCTTATCGTGGTGCTATCGCGGTGGGCTTCTGTTCTGACGCTAGCGGTTCGAACCTAGCCGTTCTCCGGCACGCCTTTTTCTTTTAAAAAATTTATTTTAATTATTAACTAACGTAAAATTAATTTAAGGTATTATTTAGGTTATTATTAAGGTGAAAAAAGATTTACAATTTATTGGCTATCAACTGGAAATTTATTGGTATAGTATTTTGTTCAACCCGGACAAAGTCGGGACGGGCCGCTAGTCGATAATAAAGCTCGTCATATTATTTGCATATAATACGGTAAATAAAAATTACCGTATTATATGCAAAAGAAATGCGCATGGAACATTTTTAATTAGGCCAATTTTTTATATAATTAATAATTCATAATTCATAAATTATTAATATTTAATCTTTAAATTTTTACCACTTTTACATATCTATGGTACTAATCACATATTCAAATTTCAAGCAAATCCATTCAAAACAAAAAAAAGTTAGGTTTGAAGTTCCACTGTCCCCTTAATGAAAATAAAATGCGCGTGTTCCCGCACATGCGCAGATGAAATGTTTCACCAGCTGTGTGTCGAGAAACATCGGTCAAAGAAGCATACACTTTTGTTGCAGCAACGTTTCCGAAATGACGCGACGTGTATCAAAACAATGTTGTATCCAGTGTGCGGCACTCCCCTTTGATTACATTGCAGACGATGCGTCCGATACAGAAAGCTAGAAACAGAAACGTTGCGCAATGTTTTGTTGCATTCGGTATGTGGCCAGGCTTACACTGTGGCAGTACTAAGGAACTGTCAGTTATCTGTATTGTCAGTTATCAGGCTGGCAATGCCCCATGCCACATAAGTGGAACTGTTATGCAGTGATGCAGTGATTTGGGTGGGAAAAAAATGGTTGTGGCCCCCACGAGTCCCTATCTCAACCAAACTGAGCATTTGTGGAACGAATTGGAACAATGATTGAAGTCCAGACCAACACGACCAACACGATCCAGGAAAATTCCAATTAATGTTATCCAAAAATTGGTCGAAAGTCGTCTTAAAAAATTATTCTGCGCAATTACGTCAGAAGGTGGACCTACTAGGATAATAAAAATCTCTTCACATTTTTTTGCGCGTATTCAGAAAATTATTGGTCTATAATGTGTATATATATATATATATATATATATATATATATATATATATATATATATATGACGAGCGTAATAATTCTCGTACTCCTCCTAAACTCGTTCCCCTAATAATTATTCTACATCTATGCAGTCAATGATCGTAGGCCTGTGGAATTAAATACAATTAGTTTACATCTAAATCCTTTATTTAAATTACTACTAATTAACCTGATTCAATCTGAGCCAATGTTTCGATCTCTCATCTCGTGACGCGCGCTCCGCTCAATCCGTAATCCGAAAACGCTCTGCAATTAACCCTTTGTTAAACTTAGGCGCAAAACTTTCGCGCATACTCTGTGATGTTTATGGAATGTTCGAGACGCTTCTATCTCTGAAAATACGTAATACTTTCACTCCTCGCAAGCCCGTGCTTGCTCTAAAAATATATAGCTCACCCGACCATTCAAGCGAATCGAGGTCATCTAATGAAACGGAGAAATTCCCTATTTTTTCGCCCGTAGCGCGTCCTGAAATATGAAAACAGTGACGTTTAATGCCACGAAGTAAATTATCCTGAAGCCCCCTTTAAATTTAACTTAATTATTCCTGACATATATATGTGTGTATGTGTGTGTAAGTAATAAATTTTTACCACCTCTAATCGCATGTAATCAGAGTTCTTTCACTTTATGGTAACCTTTCCGACCTTTGCCAATACAGTAAAACAGTAGTCTATATCACTATTCGTAATCGGTGAGTCAGTCGAGTGTTTGCAAGCGCACACAAAAGCGCAGTATTATTTTTCCTGAATGTGTGCTCGTCGACTTTTTTGCACCACCATTTTCATTGGCTGTTTTCACCTTTAAGGTGAGACTCTTATTAAAACTGTTAGTATTGGATAGGTAGCTATAAATGTGGAGGGTAAACACGCCTGTTTGTTTTTAAGCTAACGTCAATCCTAACCTAAAAAATTCGTTGGCGTGTTCAACAACATGGTCGTGTCCAATATGAGACCCCAAATCATGCTTCATATGAGATAGGGTCTCATATTAGGCATTTTAGTTTTCACTCTCACAGCCTCATATCCTCTGAAGCTGCAGATGCCATGACGCCCAGGCGAAATCCACAACCATGTAGCAGTAGTGACAGTGTGGAAGGTACTGATCAAACAACAAGTTCAAACCAGTTCTTAATGATTCCTGAAGAAATAAATCCCTTGCCTACGTTACCTGAGAAAAAATCTCGAAACCAAGTAGGGTCCGTGTAGCCGATATTATCACATCATCACCCTATAAAAATAAATTGATCGATAGCATTAATAAAAGAACTGCAGCATATTCGAATAAAACTTTTACCTACAAGAAAAAAGGAATAGACATAAAAGATAAGAAATCAAAGGATAAACAAGGAAAAGGAGATTAAAATAAAAAAAGGATAAGGAAACAATAAAGGGAAAAGTAAAAGGCAAAGGGGAAAACAGGAAGGGGAAAATTAAGGATGGATGAAAATCCAACACTAGTTAAAAAACAGAGTACGGATAAGCCTAATTATAGCTATGATGATCTCAGCTCATTTGAAGATGGTGAAAAGCTTTCTCCCCATGACAGCAGTGATGATAGCATTGATGAAAACGACGCTGAATGTCTTTTTGTGGTTGTTTATTTTTGCATAAGACAAACGGGGAGAGCAGTGGCGTCAGTGTAGAAGGTCTTTCAGGTGGGCCCATGAAGATTGTGGAGCTGACGAACTTTTTATTTGTAAACAATGTGAAAATTTTGAATCTAAAAACAAAAAGTAAACGAAACCTGTAGTGTAAACCAACTATTTTTTTAAAATGTCACTTTTCTTTTTCACCTATTAGTGTATATAGGTAACTTTCATCTAATTATTGTGTACAGTTTTGTTTTTACGAACTTTTCAGTAATTCTAATTCATATTTAGAGTTGTAGAATGGAGGTCTCATCTTAGGACTACTTTTTTCAGACCCAAAAAATGGAACACTTGTTTATAATTTCATAAGAAAATTGTAAGGTAATTTTCAATTTTCTGTAATTGTTATATGTAGTAAAATATACACTCAAGAGCCAAAACATTATGACCACCTGTCAATAACGAGTTGGCCCACCTTTGGCGCGCAACACAGCTTCAACCCGCCTTGGCATGGATGCCACAAGTCCTTGGTAGATGGCCGGAGACAGATTGTACCAGATGTTTAAGCAACGGTCACGCAAATCCGAGATATTGCGAATTAGTGATCTTTGAACTCTGAGCTGCCGTCCCATGACATCCCAAATGTGTTCTATCGGATTGAGATCCGGTGAGTTCGGCGGCCAGGACATTAACTGGAATTCAGCATCATGTTCCTGGAACCACTCCAACACAATTTTAGCCTTGTGACGCGGGACGTTGTCCTGTTGGAACATTCCATTTCCAGCTGGAAAAACAGAGGCCATGAAAGGGTGCAACTGGTCCGCAATGATGTTCAGATACCTTGTAGCATTCATGGTCTGCTCTACCACAACCTCGGGTCCCAGAGACGCCCAAGAGAACGTCCCCCAAAGCATAATACCGCCACCACCGGCCTGCGTATGACCTACTGTACATTGAGGGAGCAACAGTTTGCCTGGAAGACGGCGTATCCTGACACGGCCATCGGCGTGATGAATGACAAACCGTGATTCATCTGACCAGGCAACTCTCTCCCACTGATCCATGGACCAGTCGCGATGTTCCCGGGCCCAGCGCAGGCGCAGTTGGCGATGACGCTTGGTCAGCAAAGGCACACGAGTGGGACGTTTGCTGCGTAGCCCCATATCCAACAGTGTCCGCTGAACAGTGTGCTGCGATACTATTCTACTTGGCCCTGCATTGTATTGGGCTGTCAGCTGAGCCACTGTCTGGCTCCGGTTTTGCTTCACCATGCGAGACAGTCTCCGACGACCTTTTTCTTTGATAACGTGTGGACGTCCAACACCATGTCGTCTACTGCTGGTTTCACCGTCATTCATCCACTTTGCATAAGTACTAACAACTGTAGGTCGCGAACAACCCACGAGTTGTGCACTTTCGGAAATACTTGTTCCGAGCCTTCGAGCCATTACAATCTGCCCTCTATCAAAGTCGCTTAGATCCGCAGCCTTTCCCATCACACACAGAAGTAAGTGAAAGAATGATTCTTCAGACTCTCCAGCAGCAGTTAAATACCACTTCCACCTGATCACGTGCCTTCCACGTCATCCAGGCGAATTCATAGCAAAATGTAGGGGTGGTCATAATGTTTTGGCTCTTGAGTGTATGTATTAAAAGGATATTAAGTTGATACTATAATCCCTCACTTACTTTCCTAGTTATATATGAAAATAAAAAGGGGTCTCATATTCGGCATACTTACCCTATATAAAGGATTTACATATTTTGTAAATTTTTGTAAAAGCAATCCGGTACATTCTGTCTCTCCATTTTACTACTTTCTACGTACTGCTTCATGTCACCCACATGGTATAGGGGTTAGTGTAGTGTCGTGCTCTTCCACGCTGTGTCCTTTGATTCAAATCCCGAACAAGGGTTGGTCTTTTCCGTGTTGTCCCCTCATAAGGAGCAATGCTGCCTCACCTAAAATGGTGCTCCCATAATAAAGTAACCAGTAAGACTGCGGTTAATAACAAAAGGCGAATGTCTCACAACAAAGTGCCTCCACATTAGAAAAAAAACTTACTGCTTCATCTCAAATTAGCTTTATAGGACGGCAAAATTGAAGTAAACTTTTGAAACCGAGTGCTGAAATTAACGACTGATGAAAAGATCAATCAAAGACTATTACATTTTTGATAAATATGAAAAGCATATATAAAATGAATTTAAAATTATTCATAGTTTTCAGCATTTTTATTTTGAATGCTTCACATATATAAGATTTTCTGTTCTGATTAATTTACGATAAATAAAACTTTTAAAACTAACATACGGCGTGACAGACTATGCTCCAAAAATTTCATGAGATCAAGCAAAGCACTCCTCTCTTCCTTAAATTTTGAATTCTCCAGTTTTATTTTTCCTTAATTTACCATTTCAAGCTCTCCTTAAAACAATCTAAATTCTTTTCTAGGATCGTATTAAAATTCTACTCTTTTACAATCAATGAAGCAGTTGGAAATATTTACCAGAATTAATTCAGAAAATTCTTTAAATATATTATCTCCTTCTTCCCTTGAAAAGTGACTTGGAAAGACTTAATCGAAAACAAACATCAGATCATCTTTTTCATTAATGGATGTTTTAGAATAAAGCTCATGGAGAACGGGAGTATGCAACATCTTTGTTCCTCGAGCTATAAAGTGAATTATATTTCTCCTCGGCAAAATACACGTGTAAATTAAGTTGTTCTCGGCTAGTGTGTATATTCAGGGTAAGAATAAATTCAAAGCAAATATTTGAATGTCTCTTTGAAAAGTTTTCAGCATATATTTGTGAATACAGAATGTGATTATAGAGCAATATATTGAGAGCATATTTCACAAGCACAGTGCTTCGATTATTTTCTATGCTTCGTAATTTACCACAGCGGTTAATTTTCTTTTAAAATGAGACAGATGTTTTCCACAGATGCAAACATTAAAACACGAGGTGTAATATTATGTGAATATTTTAGTCAGATGGTGGAAGTGAGACATACACCGTAAAAGAGCTCCTTAGTTATATTAAGGACCACTTCTGATGCGTTCTATAACCAATAGAATCAGTTATATAAATATACATAAATATACATATTATTTTTTTACTGTCAGTGAACTAAAGTATCAAACGCATAGATTTAGACAATAGTTATACATTCTGTGACAGAAAAAAAATCACACTGAAAAGAAAACCGAAAAGTTAAATTTCTTGTATTTCGTTCACATATGATAAGAAATCTAGCACCAATGGGTCTCACAAGAGCTTAACAACGAGTATTTAAAACGCTTATTTATGAGTAACACTTCTTCTCTCATCATCTTCCCCGTTTAAAACAAAAACGATTTCCTAGAGTACAGACAAAAGTCGCAGACGGAAATTTGAACAACTTCAGTGTCTCGATCTCTTCTGAACAGTACAAATTCAATCACTAGTTCAGGGGCTGAAAAATGTTTCTTATGTCTCGCTGGGGAAAATAAAATTGCTGTATAAACAGGAAATCCAACGTAAATAAAGCACAAATATCAGTAAGGTGTAATTTTGCCGTTTCGAAGCTGCAAAGGAGCTTCTTCATCAGTGCAAAGAACTTAGTGGCAGCTCAAAAAGCCGAAAACTAAGCGACTAGACACGTGCGCATGCACTTTTTATCTTACTATTGTATGAAAGAAAAGCAATAGATTTACAAATAGGTTTGAAGAAGGTTATTTCATGAACTGTTTCATTTCTCTCAGTTTTCCCCCTAAAAAAATTGTGTCAAAAAATTAATCGACAGAAAAACAAATTTATACTCCGTATTTTACCATAATAATTATTGAGTCAATAGTACGACATTTTGAGAATAACGACAAAAGAGAATTATTCTAGCTATCTATAAAATATGTTTAATAAGAAATTCAAAAAATAATTTCACAATGAAAGTTAAAATACTTGCTCAAACATCCAAAAAATATCCCTCAACACAAAAGGAAAAGAATGGGATTCTAATCTATTTATTCCCTAATGTTTTTCCCATGTTTCAACTTTGTTTGAAAATTGTACAAAAGTTTCTTACAGATAAAAAAGACTGCTCTTGGGGCTAAAATGTGCTTCCATTGTTTAAGGAAAATATGCGCCATTTTTTTTTACATGTGACTTTAAAAACAGTTGAAGGTTTTTATTTAGTTGCTGTTTAGTTGAAGCATAAAAAATCTATATTTATGTTCCTTTTTTACAAAATATTTTCCTCGTTTTGTGTTGATGCTATAACAAATCATAGATAAATGTTTAATTCTTTTTAAAAAAAAGGCTTTAACATCTGGCATGAATTCTTTCATGTGATGTAATGCCACGTTCTAGTGCGGTCATTAACTAGATCATTTTAAGCTTTTGAAAAATTCCGAGTTAAAAAACAGTATTATTAGTTTCACTGTGAATTTTGAGAAAAATAACAGTTATTTAATGCTAGTGCTTCAGTAAAGTATCAGTCATTTTTTTCCAATAAGTTTAAAGCATTTTAAAAGTCATGATGGGGGTATTTTATAATTAATCATAAAAAGGTCTTAATATAGAAAATATTACTTTACGGGCCCAAATATATTTGTCAATAATAAACTTGCTTTTGAACTTTACTTGAATGTTTTATTATTATACGGTATAGACAAATGATAAAGTTGTGATCTTATGGAGAAAATTTTATATAAAAACGCTAATATATATGAAATTTGAAGATTGAATTTTCTATAAATAAGAAAATAAATACATACTTCTATTCTCATTTCAGATGTCACTAAATAAATTCTATCTAGAGATAGTTATTTATCAGTAATTATATTCATCGAGAGTCACAAAATTCCACAACCGCACGTTGGAAAGTTTAAACAACCACTAGCACGTTTACATCACATACTATAAATTCTAATAAACTTAAATCTTTCCTCCAAAAGGTAACGTAACATTCTAATTAAACTAATAGATCCATCAACCATCACGAACTCACCACAAAAATTTTGATTAAAATTCTTACTTCTCATATAAAGTGTTCAGTGTATGGTTAGGGTCGTAAAAGTAATAGCTGGAAGAAAGTTTTCGTTCATTAAAAGCATAAAAATTCTTGGAGGTCTTATTTCTCCCGGCGTGACATGGATATTAGCTCATCCACTGACCTTGATGGTAAGACTACGGATGGTGAGACTAATAGAATAAGGTATTCTTTACTTTTTTCGTGGCTTTCAGAATAATGTTCTGACTGTGGAGTCTTATTTCAAGTATTTTACATTAAATCTATTAAAACGTTCAGCTAGAATCAATAAGTATTACATCTTTAAATACATCTTTAAAGTTTCTTCTTTGTTGTTACTACAAATGGACAATTATATTTATATTGATCTGATTGCATACTCTCTGGAATTAGTTAATCGCATATAATTTTTATTTAACTATTCTTAATTACTTTTTACCGTTTCATTTTTATACAAAATAGGGAATCCAAAAATGACAACCACTCAAATATGTGTTGTTTTTTGTTGGGGTCATATATTTAATTCCTTGGTGCTCCCATAATAAAATAGATAGTAAAATTATGGTGAATAACAAAAGGTAAATGTCTAAAGACAAGTGCCCACATTAGACAATCTATCTATATATATAAAACAGTTCCATAACTGACTGACTCACTGACTGACTGACTGACTGACATACAACGCACAGACCAAACCGCTGGACCTAAAGGTCTGAAATTTTGCATGGTGATTCTTCATATGGTGTAGGGGTGCTCTAAGAAAGATTTTTGAAAAAATTTTCTTAGATTTTTTTAAATTCAATTTTTAAGCTGTTTGTAACTTTTTTTAAGTTTGCATTTAAAATAATTTGAGAGTTATAAAATTTACATCACGAGAAAGATCATAAAAATTCCTTCAAAATTAAATATTTTTTTAATCTTTACCCTCATGATTTTTGGTGAATTTTTAAAGATTCATTTTTAGAATTTAATTTATTAAATGCTGATCACGTGATTTCTTTTTCTGGTACTTTCAATAAATTTATCGTCAGGTGCAAAACAACAAAATAGACCAAAAAAAATTTTCCTTGCTAATGCGGTAAACGATTGGACTTTATCCAAAAAAATATTAAAATACAGTAAAAGATATGATCCTCAAACTGTACTATATTAATTGTATATCTATATTCTTTAATATGTCTTATTAGATTTAAATTGAAGATTTTCTTCTACATTATTTTGTCTATAAAAATATCCTTACGATTTTTTTATAAATATATTTTTTTGTTTTTTCTTACATCAATTGTATACATTGATCGTCGTACTTATTATACATATATATATATATATATATATATATATATATATATATATATATATATATATATATATATATATACATGTGTGTGTGTGTGACGAAAACAGTAATGATAAAACCAAATTAACTGAAAATGAAAGTGACGTATGTGAAGAAAGAAATATTAGTGGAAGTGATTTGAATGAATTAGAGGATGAAGCAAATAAAACTGTTGGAGTTAATGAGAGTGATTTTAATGACTTAAATTTTGATAAAGATAACACGAATCTTGGAAACGAGTGCAGCAATGATCAAGACTCTCAATTGAATCAGGAGAGTGCTGTGATTGGAAAACTCTATGATGTTGAAAATCGAAAAGAATTTGTGGAAACTGAACTTGAATGTAACAAAAATTCAGGAGATTTAACTCTTGAGAAAAGTGATGTGCCTGATGAAAAAAATGTCGATAGAAAAGAATCTGATAGAAAAGAATTAGGAGATCAAGAACTTGCCACAACTTTTAATGATGAAAACGGTACATTTCAGAGCTCCGATATTCAAGTAGAACCACAGAAAGTCGAAGCAAAGTTATTGTCAGATGATTATTTGAGAAACACTGATGACGGGGTTACAAAACATCAGAACTGAATACAAGAAAGAGAAAGAGCAGAAAAAAGGGCTAGAATGTTAGAAGAAATGGACGAAGAGTTTGGTGTTGGTGAATTAGTAGATGAAGAGTTTCAAAAGAGCAAGGTTTATACTTCACGACATTTAAAAGGACTTACAGTTGCTCATGATGTTGAAGTTTTCAAGGAAGGAACACGAATTATTCTAAATTTAAAACACAAAGGTGTCTTTGGAGAGGAAGAGGATGTTTTAGAAAATCTGAATATTATTGATAGTGAACGCTATTCACGGAATGTAGAAAATAAAAGGAAGAAACGTGATTATCAGACCTATGAAGAACCCGAGTATGATGAATTTGGAATATTGAAGAAAAAGAATATGCTTTCAAAGTATGATGAAGTAATTGATGGTGAGAGAAAGAAATTCTTTGATGTAAGTTCTGAAATTACACAATGTTATAATACTACTAGTAGAGATCAACAATTATAGTTAATCAGAATTAAATTAAAGCAACGAAATAAGATGTCACTTGAAATGCCTGAACTGAAAGTGGCCAATGAGTACTACACTCCTGAGGATATGATGCAGTTCAAAAAACGAAAGAAGAAAGGGAAGATTCGAAAAACTCTTCTTTTGAAATCAGACGATTTGCTTACAGAATTGTTGGATGATGGAAAAGATTTGCGATCATGGAAAGGAAGAAGAATTGTAGGAATTGATGAACCAACGTTTACAAGTGATGCTCTTGAAATGAAAGTTGTTGAGAAGCCTTATCTGTCCACTGTTATTGATGAAGAAAAGGGTGGAAAAGAACTGTACAATGCTTTAAACAAAGCAAAAAAGTTGAAAGAGAGGAAAATTGTGAGCACTATTCAAGAAAATGTTATTAATATTCTTAATAAAACCAATGTTGCTGAAAATGACGCTGCTGTTGATTCTAAGGGAATCCACATAGAACTTAATTACGTTGATGACATCTGTAGAATACTTGGTGAAGTTCCTACTTGTGGTATGTCTGACAACAGAGATGAACAGGCAAATAAGATGACGAATTTAGAAAGAGAGCTTTTAGAAGAAAAACAGAATCAGGAATTAGGAGCTCAGAATCGTGTAGTTTGGAATGAAGTTGATATTGATGAAAGGCTAGCTGAAATATCTGTGAGAGAAAATGAACCTATTTTAGAGGAAGAACCAGATATTAATTTTTGTATTGCTGGAGCTCTCAAGTTAGCTAATAAAAAGGGATACTTAGACAAAGAGTCTAAAAATGTGTCCAGTGCCCCAAGAACTAGCCAGTTGAAATCACAGTCATACACAATAGAAGAGAAGTTTTATGAAGATGATAAAGTTCGAAATAGAGATAGATATACTGGCCCTATACAAGAATTCCATGAAAAGGACTCTATCGGAGTGCAAAGACGAAGCCGAACGATCGTTACGACCTAGAAAAGAATGGCTGTCATGAAGGGCCAATTAAGACCAGTTCAGCCGCTGATCACATAAAACCATGGTCTAATGATCTGTAAATAATTTTAGTGCAAAATACTGTTGTTTTCTTTTTTTGGATTTATTTTACGTCTAACAACGGAAGGATCCGCGAGGTCGCGTTTGTGTCATGATAGCCGCTGTGAGACGAATTCCCTCCCGAGTGCTCGAGAATCGCTCTGCCCGACTCCTGGCAGAGCTGAGATGCCGACATGCCGGAGAGGGCAATGAACCCCGAGCTCGCCAACCCCTTTTCGGGGGGCAGAGGAAAGAGGACTGTTTTGGAGGGAAAGAGGACTGTTCGCAAGCTGTTACGATATAGACGGGCGTGAGACGGACTCCCGACGACATAGGAGTCGGACGCTTAAAGACGAACTGTAGACGATATAATATTTTAACCATCTTTTAAATAAATATACATTTGTTATTGTTACATAATTGGAGGGATTTCTGCTTTAATGATTGCAGAATTATTAAATTAGATATTCCTTCACACAAAAGGCATCCCACATATATATATAATTAATTCCCGAAATCCATCGTTGTACTCAGTTTTTCTACTCATATTTCCAGCCAGGTCCTCTGGCATTCAGTCCAGACTCTGTGGATTCGAGTCCTGTTGTTGTCATTAATGTTTGTAGACGTATGGGATTGGATTTAAACTGTAGATATCGGTCTATTGGTCCCTGTGTATTAGAAGTTGACAGTAACGCTCTAAACCAACTATCTAACCACCGTTATAATTCCATGTTAT
Organism: Dolomedes plantarius; assembly: GCA_907164885.2. Taxonomy (NCBI): domain Eukaryota; kingdom Metazoa; phylum Arthropoda; class Arachnida; order Araneae; family Dolomedidae; genus Dolomedes; species Dolomedes plantarius. Next base: position 62,520,522 of record OU015492.1, read on the forward strand.
AATATTACTCCAAAATATCAGACGGGGCCAGACATAGCAACAAGTCATTCCATGTTAGATTCCCGTCAGTGAGTAAGACCACAGCAAGAGGCCATATAAATAAATTACTTGGGAATTATTTCAGACGAAAGCAAACTCTCAAGGACACAAAAGAGTATATAAATTAATCCTAATCAAGATATGTATAATACATTAAATTGCCGTTGGCATGATATGGCGGTAAAATAATTAGCACCAAGATGTGCTTACCAATCTCTACACGAAGAGTTTATTTCTACGCTACATTAGCGTATCTCCACCCAGGACGCAAGATTAAGAGGACAATACTGGGGGGACGCTACCAACGAGCGTACATCTCGGATATCTCCACACAAGACTCAAGATTAAGAGGACATTACTGGGGGGACGCTACCAATAAGCGTATATCTACGGGTCAGTGGGCACGTGATCCAACCCCACGGCCCCACCCCCAATTCAACTCCGAATGTTTTAAGACCATCTCACCTGCACTAACTCGGCAATCAAGATGCACGGGAAAGCCGAGAGACGCGTTAGCGGAAGAAAAATCAAAAACAGAATCAAATTTTTACTACAAAGTTGGAATAAATTCTGACGAAAGAGGAGTGAGCACTAAAGGATGCTCGCTCAATCCTTGTCAAGGACATGAATCCTTTTCAGTAACATTACTATTACAATTCCGTAACTATGACGATATAACGTCATTACTAATGCTTTATACCACCGAACACTGAGACACGTTAGGAATATTTTAGCTCAATAAATGCAAGGCAGTCAATTTGTTGGCACGGGAAGAGGTATGGCATTCAAAAGGAGACTCATCCCTCCAGAGAATCATTTCCACTATTCACTATTCACTCATTTTGAGTGACATCTTAAGGGTTTCATCCCAAAAATATGGTGAGTTTTTTTTAATTATCAAACTGTTAGAATTACTTATTGTCATCTAAGAAGTCTTTAATTTCATGAAAGGTGTCCCCACGGGATTTCTTGTTGATCTAGGAGGAATTTTATCAATTAGAAAAATTATTATCTAGATAAGAGAGCTAAAAAATACTTATTAAATCCCAATGTTTCAAATTATCATTCATTCATTATTTTAAATATTAAAAAATTTGTCTTTTATTATTGGTTGATATAATCCGCAAAACAGGCTAAATAAAGGAGAGAAAAGAAAAACTCACGATGAACTTCAACAAACGAGTTACATAAGTCTTGTTTATCTGTAAGTTAACGAAAAATGCAATCTGAAAACGTATAATTACTTTGATTATTGCTAAAGGTAAACAAGAAACAAAAGAATTTAATATATTATGTATTATAAAAAAGTAAAGTGTTACAAAAGAAGAGATAAAGTTGTTTTTGCTATAAATGCTGCCTTTGTCAGTTATTGAAAAAATATATAAATCAAAGCAAAATCTAATTGTGTAACTTACGCAGTGAAATGCTATTCTGGAAATGGTGAATAATTTATTGGTTGCGCAAACAATGAATACACTTTCCCACTGTATCGAGGTTAAAAAAGTGAATAATAAGAAACGAAATGGATACCCTGAGAGCTATTTAATTGAATTCCACAACTTCAATATTGACCACCTGCGTAAACATTCTGTTTCATTTTCTGTAACGCTGAACTCATTGTTTTTAACACAAAATGTTCAAATTAAATAGCATTGTGAGAGAAAATAAAAAGTTGAATTTACACCGTTTAGAAAGATAAATTCGAATATTGGATTGAATGTTATTGAATCAAATTCTTCAATGTAATTGATCTTATAAAACGTCTCCGAAACAGTTGTGCATTGTTGTGTAATGTCCATTGTTTGCCCTCTTAACAGAATACTAAAGAATGCACTCTAGAAAAATTTGATTTTTAAATATTGATCTCTTTACATTAGAAGTTGATGATCATTCAACATACCGCTGAATTATCTATATAAATAAAAATGCAAATGTTCGTTTGTTCAAAACCTCAAATTTCCGAAAGTTCTTCACCGATTTCTTTGAAATTTTCACACAACGTTGCATTCAAATACGTGAGTGTTTTTATATATCTATTATATAGATGCCACACATGTGACAGGTATAAACATACTTTTTTAAAATACGTGCTATACTAAATACTTTACGTCAAACGAGAAATGTTTTTCCCTTCCCCCTTACCCCTCAGAACAGAAATTTGTCACGGCGGGGTTCGACCCCACTATCAGCAGTCCCCACAGGTCATAAACTACGCAGGGATCGTTCTAGACAATAAGAGACGATCGAAGAGAACGCATATCGCTGAAGATATTTTCTGTCTAATATGCGAGGAAAATTCAAATGGGAACATGGATTTCGCAGCAGAAATCTACAACGAAGCGTTGATAATGATTGAAGATTTGTGCTTAGAAATCACGAATAAAGTTCTCAATCAATTGGGAATGCCATCACTGAATCGATCTGCTGAATGTTACGTTCAATGTAGAATTTCGTCGTGAACAAAATTACAACACGGGTGGTCTTTTGTCGTATGTGCAATCAATTATTCCTAAGCTAACGCTTGAGCAAAAAGGCATTTACGATCAACTAATGCAAACTATCAATAACGGGGTTGGAGAAATCTTCTTAGATGCGCCAGGAGGAACTGGTAAAACATTCCTAATTAGATTGATTTTGGAAGCAATTCGATCCCAAAATGACATAGCCTTAGCTCTTGTGTCGTCCGGTATAGCTGCGACATTGCTACCAGGTGGAAGAACTGCACATTCCGTTTTGAAATTGCCATTGAAAATGCAATTCATTGAAACTCCCACGTACAACATTTCCAAAGCATGCGGCATGGGAAAAGTATTGCAGAAAGGCAAACTTATTGTTTGGGAGGAATGTACAATGACACAAAAAAAAAATCGTTCGAGGCTCTCGATCGATCATTTCAAGATTTGCGTGGAAACATCAGACCATTTGGGAACGCATTAATATTATTTGCAGGAGATTTCAGGCAAACATTACCTAAAATTCCTCGATCGACACCAGCGGACGAAATAAATGCTTGCCTGAAATATTCTACTTTGTGTCGACACGTAAAGACGTTGAAATTATCTACAAATATGCGTGTCCATCTGCAAAACGATTGATCATTTGAGTTATTCTCACATCAATTGATGGAAATTGGGAACGGAAAGGTGCCGGTTGATCTGACATCAGGACAAATTTCATTGCCCCATAACTTCTGAAATTTAGTGTCGTCAAAAGAAGAATTGGTTGAAAAAGTATTTCCCAATATTCAAACCAATTATGAGAATCATGATTGGATGAGTGAACGAGCTATTCTTGCCGCCAAGAACAAAAACGTCTACGAACTTAACAATATCATTCAGTATAACATTCAAAGCGAGGCAGTCACATACATGTCCGTCGATACTGTTGTGGATGAAGCGATTCATTATCCAACAGAATTTTTGAATTCACTCTATAGAGATTCTATGCTCACTTCTACCCAGACTTGGGTGTATATAACTTGAAGTGGCACTCTATTTGAATTTGAAGCAAACACAGTTTATACATGAAACAATGTTTATTGAATTCGTTGCACATATAATTGGCTTTTACAGCAATAAGCTTGCGTACTACTTGTACGGAATGTATAAACACAGCTTTCAAGAACAATATATTTTTATACTCACGAACAGTAAGTCAAACCAGCAGTACTGCCATGTAAACTTCTGGCCCGCTAAGCACTAGCGCAGGATAACACCTTTTCAACCTTAACAACCTCTCTCTCTTTTCATTAATGACGCTGCGTGGTATTTATACTAAGCGCGTATGCCGAAATTAGCATATCTAAAGCAGCTTCTTTAATTCACTCAAAAGTTCGATTCTTGTGAATCGAATCTTGTGTATACTTTACACTGGCCTCCCTCGAAAACAAAATTAGGTAACTGAGGTCTGAACGGCTTCAGTTAACTAATTGAAAACGCGTGCTGGTCTGACTTTTTACATAATGGGTGGCAAAGCCAAAAAACCTTCCACACGTTGTGTGGGGGAAAAACGCCACTACCATTTTACAAAACTAACCCCGAAGGGTCCAGGTGACACCATCACACAGTGGATTTGCAGAGTTGCGGATACTGGGCTGGCCAACTGCGCCCTAAAAAACTTATTTTAGTTAAAATTGTCAACACAATTGCACAGCATGACATTTCTTGACTGTTTGTATCTGCTCTCCCCCAATTTATAATGCACATGTGTCATGATTTGTGAAGTTAGTACATTAGTGGTTAATTGGTATATTGTGCAGTATGTATTTTTTTTCCTAGTCACTACATGTCCCCTTCAAAAATTTATAAAACAACAGTATGCCGTATTTTTTTTTCAGTGGCTCACCCCTTCCCCTCAAAATGTTTACACAGTATATACACTGGGGAATTCAAACCAATTTGGTTCGGTTTTATTAAAGGGTGGGAGTTAGAATAAGAAAGTTGATACAAGACTTGTTCCTCATGAATGCAGCAACTTCCTTGCACCAGTCTGTCCAATCCGTGGAACCTCTCTTGACGGTCGCAGTCCTAGTAAAGGGGTTCGTTGACCGTGTGGGCATCCTTCGTGCAGCAGGTCGTTGGTCCTGAGGCGCTGGTCCGGCTTGACGATGGACAGGAGGTCTCTTGGGAGGAGGATCTTGTTGGGCGGCAGAGATCTTTCGTTTCCTTTGCGTCTGCTTCCCCCGCTTGCGTGGATGTTCGAACGGCTGAGAGTCAGGTGCCGACGATGGAGAAGTCATGGGAGTCTTTCTTTTAACTCCTGACCGGGGTTCCTGTGCAGGAGTGGAGCTGCTTCCCTCATGCAGGTTATCACCGGAATCGTGAGTAGGGGGAGGACGGTCTTCGTTGGTGACCCCCGAGGGTCCAGCATCTTGTGAACCTTGTGAACCTTGTTGCACTTGATTTGAAAACAGGGTATAGTCTGCACGGTTTATATACCTCTTAATCTGGTCTATATTTGCGGGAACTTGCTGTTGGCCTTCTTGTAAGGTAACCACTGGCCTGCTACCTTTTTTATTTGGTACGGACCTTGAAATTTCGGGCAAAATTTCCCGACTATGCCTTTACTGGCGTTAGATAGTGAGTGGGTGGCTTTTAAAACCCATTGCCCAACTTCAAATTTCTCCTCCCTACGATTTTTATCGTAGTATATCTTCTGTTGCTGCCGCATCTGGTCATTAACTTGCTTGACCTCCGCGAAGCATCTCCTGAATATCAGCTAGTTGAAATTGAGGCGCTTGCCCCGGTACGAAGAATAGACTGTCCTAAAGGGTGATAATCTTTCTGCCTAGAAAACTTCGGCAGGTGTTTTGGCTGTCGAGTCGTGGACGGCCGAACGTAATGCAAAAGCAAACTGCTGTATATGTTGATCCCATGTTTTATGATTGTTTGTATAAATGCGCGAATCATTTTAAACTACATTGCGATGTACCCGCTCCGCAATATTCGACTGTGGTCTATAAGTGACCATTTTTGCATGTTTTATTTGAAGCCTGCGACACAGGTCCGTGAAAACTTCGCTGACAAACTGAACACCGTTATCGCTAATAATTTTTACAGGGGCACCATATCGCAAAACATAATTATGTGTAATGCATCAGCAACTGCTTTGGCTGAGGCTCTTCGCAGGGGTATAATTCGGTCCATTTGAAAATGGTCGACTATTACGAGTAAGAACCTGTATTTTCCACTTGCCCTACGGGGTATGGGCCTAATAAATCTATCCCTACGATTTCATAGGGAACGTGGACACGTACTTTGTAAAAAACCCGCGGGGCGGTAATTTGTGTAGTTAGTACGCGGACAAGTGTCGCAGCTTTGAACGTACTGGGTGACCCACTTCCTCATTTGGGGCCAGTAAAACACTCATTAAGTCGAGAAAAGTTTTTCGAATACCCATATGGCCGGCTGTAGGTAAATCGTGAAGAGTATGTAGAATGTGTGTTTCATTGAACATGGAATGACGGACGAATTTCACCATTCCGATTTGTGGATGATTTGTAAAAAAGGAGATCATCGACTAGTTCATAGTTCTGTGCTCTACCCTGTATAGCATGCAGATTAACTCCGGAAAATGTTCGGGGTTTTCTAGGTATTTAACTATATCTCCGAATCCAGGTCTTTACGAAGTTCTTCTTTTAACTGCGTTTATTATCTAGCACAATAGAAGTGAGCATTTTCACATTGAGTTATCGACTCCCTCTGGGTCTCTGCTTAAAGGCATCCGCTACCAGATTTCCTTTCCCCGGACGATGCTCAATGATTAAGTTGTATTCCTGGATCTTTAATGCCCAGCGAATGACACGAGGCGTAAAATTTTTGCCGAGTATAATCTGGTTAACGCAGCATGGTCAGTTATAACCCGAACCGGCTGTTTGAGAAAAACAGGCGAAATTTTGAGTGCTACGCCAATAGCCAAACATTCCCTTTCAAAAGGAGCAGTTGTTAATCGTGTCCAGGACGATGTAAAGAAAGACTCAATGTGACCACCGTCAGTCAACTGCAAAGTTTTAAGGCGATGGACAGAATGTTCAACAGCAAATCGTAACTGATCATTTGTTGCTTCACACATGAAGCGAAATGGAGTTCTTTAAGTCATCCAATTTACAACATTCCCACGATAAATTAGACTTTTTAAGTGGTCTCATAACCAGAAATCGCACTTTTTTCCGCAAATGCACGATTTTTTCCGGAATTTCCAAAAATCCCACGAATCGAGATTTTTTTTCCTCTAGAACCAACGGCTTTTCCCGGTTTTACATTTTAGTATTACTTATAAATCTAGTTCTGAATTGTTAATATTGTTTATGTATTCCGTTTTGGCCGTTTCTTTTGTTCAGTTTAATGTTTTTCCATGAAAAGCGCTATCTGGTGGACATTTTTTAACTAAATTATTTTTTGAAATTCCGTTAGCGCATCTCGTGTATAGTCTATATACCCATATGGCTATATACCCATATAATCTATATGTGGTTACATTCCGTTCACCAGTTAGATCTATAGGATGTTGTTCATAAGGGAAGTTTAACTAAAACTACAATATATATATATATATATATATATATATATATATTGTAAGGTATACACAAGATTCGATTCACAAGAATCGAACTTTTGAGTGAATTAAAGAAGCTGCTTCAGATATGCTAATTTTGGCATACGCGCTTAGTATAAATACCACGCAGCGTCATTAAGGAAAAAGGGAGTTGTTGTTAAGGTTGAAAAGGTGTTATCCTGCGCTAGTGCTTTACGGGCCAGAAGTTTACGTGGCAGTACTGCTGGTTTGACTTACTGTTCGTGAGTATAAAATTATATTGTTCTTAAAAAGCTGTATTTACATTCCGTACAAGTAGTACGCATGCTTATTGCTGTAAAAGCCAATTATATGTGCAGCGAATTCAATAAACATTATTTCATGTATAAACTGTGTTTGTATATAATTCAAATAGAGTGCCACTTCAAATTATATACACCCAAGTCTGGGTAGAAGTGAGCATAGATTCTCTATAATATATAAAGTCACAAATGTTGTTAAAAGAGATCACGGAAACTTATCCGGATTTTCCACAGGTAGGTTCTATCTTTTTGAGAATCCACCAATAAAAAAAGGAAAAATAATCTTTTATAAACTTATTTAAAGTAGATACCACATAAAAGTTACAAATTATCAGGAATATAACCTTTCGTGACAAGAACTTGGAAAATACTTAAACTGATTAGTAACATTATTCTTAATAAAAAATACGTGTTAGATACTGTAAGCTAATTATACTCACTAAATTTCCATTTAAATATCTTGCGATGTCAAGGCGTATTAATTCAAAAATAGGAATAGCGGAAGCTAAAGGGTGCTAATCTTGGCATTAATTATAAAACGAGTATTGTCGGGGAATTCTATTGTTTTTATTAAGTTTTCACCATAAATTTACCTTATAATTATTAAATTTATGGCTTAATTTACCTTTTAATTTTCAAATTTATGGCTGAGTAGATAATGTACAATTTAAACTTTTTTTTCCTGTTACGAAATCCACGCAAAAACATCTTTTAGAAAAAAAAATAGCATTTTAAAATATTATCCTTTGGAAGAGTTTTGAAACATTCTTTATTACTTGAGTCTTTACAAATAGGTGGGTAAAGTAATACTTTCCAATGCATTTATAACGATGAATATTCCCCCACAATTTCTTATCCATATTTTTCTATCATTATTCAAACAACTCTGGATTCAAATTCGGGGTCTCGTGCTCTCAAGAATGATGGGCTGAACATTTATACAACCAGGCTGTGGCTCGGTTTTCTTTAATAAACCTCATACTATCAATAATATTGTAAAAGACAAAATTTATACTACCCCTTTATACTATCGTAAATTTATTTAAAAAATCATTTTTTATTAAAGAAAATGAAGATGGAATTGAGACCACGAAATACGATTATTCATATGAAACCGAATTTGAAGTCCATGGAACACAATAGATTTAAATCAATTTGGAAGAACTTACATAAGACTTTATCTGTTATTTACCAGTTTTTGTTGTAAATCGATACAAGTAAGGATTAAGGGCACTTGAGCGTGCGACTAAAAAGTTGATGTGACAGGATATAAAATCAACTTACTGAGTTCATTGTCGCAGATCACTCAACCATTGGTAACCTAGTTGGATTAAATAAATTCCTCACCCCAACTCATTAAGTTTAATATCTTTTCTACACAAGGTAATAAATTGCCTAAATTAATATTGCTTCTTTGTGGAATCTACTGGATCATACGATCTTTTAATTACTTCTAACTACATGTCAACTTCTTTTATTCGAATGTCCCTTCAGCCACTCGAATGTTCGAATGCCAGTTCGAATGTTTCGTTGCGGCTTTTTCCTTATTAGCATGCCATGGCGTATGCTTATTTTCGCGTAAATAAGGGACGGCTGTGCGAAACTTTTACGAAGAAATTGTGCCAAGGAAATGGATGTTGTAAAATTATCTGATTTCTTCTTAAGTTCGCGTTCCTAGTGAAAGCTGTGAGATATTTTTTAAGAAGAAACTGTGACGAGAAATTGGTGGATGGAAAGGGATCTGATTTCTTTTAAGGTTCCCGTCCCTAGTCGAGGGCTGTGAAAGAATTTTAGGACAAAATTGAGACGAACAAATGACGATTGGAAACTCATCTTATTTTTTTCTTGAAATCGCCTTCCTAGGTGACGGCTGTGAAAGTTTTATAATATGACATTATGACGAGCAAATCGATCGGAAAGGGATCTGATTTCTTCTTAAGCTTCTTTCTGGATAAAGGCTATGAGGAGCTTTTAAGATTACATTTTCACTTAATGGCGATTGGAAAGTAATTGATTTCTTCATACGCTCGTTCCTAGATGAGGGCAGTGAGCGGTTTTTAAAAAATTAATAACGATGAGGAAATAGCGATTAGAACGTGATCTGATTTCTTTTTGAGTTTAGGTGTCTAAGAATTATGAGGGGTGCGAGTGAGGTAATTTTAAAATAAAGTTCAACCTTGAATATGCCGAATAAAATCTGCATTAAAAGAAAATTAATTCGAAATAATTATGTAATACACTAGATGTTTTATATAAACAGGTTTAATGAAATCATGCATTGTTACAGTGTTTAAAAAAATTAATTAAATAGATTTTTAGATCTATCCATTAACTAATTCACACCAAAGAATTCAGTTTTGTCTACACACCAATACATGCATACAAAAAAACCAAGTTCATTGGATTTAATTATTGTATTAACAGTGTAATAATTGAACAGAAACTCTAACGAGCGTCAGCACTGACTATAACAAGTGAGATGTTAGTTCTTCTCTTTCTAATCGCATTAAAAGAAAGTCAAAAGTTTTCCGAACTGTAATAACGTAGGTATTTACGGTTATAGGTCACAGAAACAAATTAACGAGAAGTTCTTCCCTTTAATCATGTAGAGGGGTAGAAAAAAAAGGAAAAAAACAGAGTGAACGGAATCCCGTTAAATGTGCTTCGTTGAGCGAGACAATTGACACCATTCGCAGGAAGAAACACATAAAAGGAACTCCTCAACTCGCTGAGCCAGGGAATCGGCAAAAGCATCAAAGAGAGTAAGATCTCAGGTGGAATGATAAAAAGCTTCTCAATATTCCAAAAGAAATTTCAGTGTTAGAACCAAACGCATCACGTTAATTTGGAATCACTGGAGCAGCCCGCTCTCAGAAGTAACCAGACTGAAGAGCTAATAATTGGTATTCAAAACTTTCTGAGTGGACATATGACAGCCTTCGTCTGTCTTATGGATAAGCTATTTCAAAACACATTATTAGTGTGTGTGTGGGGGGGGGGGATACTCTGCATTTTCAGCATGGTTTATCAAGAGTGTGCAGGAAGATACTTCCTATAAAGAGTGTAAGAGAATATGGGAAAAAAATTTAAATTCTGTTACATTTAACACAGGACATTTCTAGTACTGATATCTGCCTGAAAAACCCCAATTGTTAGTTTGATAAGCTTAAATACTAGGCACACATTTTATAACTTCTTCTTCAATTCCTTTTAGACTTATTTTTATTGTCATTTTTATTGATTGTTAATGCCAAAGACTGACATCGGGATTTTCAAACGTTCAACTAATTTTAATAATGTATAATTAAGTAAGTAAAAGATTTTTAAAATGCATCATCAATCTATTATAGTTGTCATACTTCCAATAATACACATAGTAGCAAGCGTTATGGTGTGGCATTTCACTATATTTCGCGGTGCCAATGAAACGTCGTCGTAGCACTCCGGTTGAAGATGACTAGTCTAAGGGACTGTTCACATACTAGAATCCGTCAGTGTCAGCGTTAAAGATTCCGTTGGCGCTGATGGGTTAAATGGTTCAATGAATGGTTATACATTTTACGCTAATGCTGATGGATTCTATGTGAACACGCCCTTAGTCATAGATATAATTGGTGATATAAGCATGTGAGCTGATGAGGTTTCCCATCAAGACGACATAAAAAATATGTGTCATAAATACACAGTTAGGTGATTTCGCTAAATAAATTTAAAACTAAAATAGGTATATTTTTTTTACTGAACACGATGAAAAACAACTGTATTAGCGGGACTGCTCTACCTTTTAACCACTATCCAGTATAGATACAGCGTACTTTGAAACAGAATCGTTCTGTATTTTCTCTGATTGCGTCACAATTAGAGGTCCTTAAAGAATGTGAACCAGGTCAAAGACGGCCAACTGAATATGCAGGATATGTACGTCCCTCGCTTCTTTATAAGTTAATGGTAATATTTAATATCATATTAACGTTTCCGCACTTTCCCAGATTCCTGCTCGTTCTATTTTTAGATCTTAAGAGAAACAATTTTGAGTATATTTGGGAATCTCTAAAAAGCTATAATATCAGTTTTGACATCCATATGGACATTTTTTTCCTACTCCTGCTGCTTTAGTTCTGGTTCAAGTAATCAAATACAGCTTTTAAAATTGATTTCGCAGCCATTAAAAACTCTTAGTACTCCATATTCGTTTCTTTAATTTTGAATTTACGTTAGTTATAATTTGTATTTTATATATACATTGATTAAAACACCCGAGTATAATTAAAAATACCCTTTCTTCATAAAAGCGAGTAGATTTTAAAACAATATGGTGGTAATGCATCTTTTTTTTAAATTTTAGTTAATTCTTCACCATGCAGAAACACCTGGTAAAATAAATAATAGAATTTGAAAGAAATTGTTTTTAGTTTTGTTCGAATTTATCAGAAAAAAAAGACAAAATATCTTAGATTAAAAACATCTTAATTTTTGTTTTAATTCAGAGATATTTTTCCTTTTATATCATTCTCTGTCAACAACCAAATCGCTTTCATCTTTGAGTTGAAAAATTGAGGGAAAATTCCCATTGTTTGAAATCTGAATACCGTTAAAAAATGAACTCCTTTCAAAAGCTGAATTCACAATAAAATAGAAGACTCTGGAAGCGAGCAAATAAGAAAAATTGAATCCAGTGACAGAGGCGAGAAGAAAGAGAAAAAAAATCACTTTGCTATTTCAATATTTCGATAGTTCACAATTAACAACTGAGTCGAAGTTTAGAAAACAATTAACTAATGAAAACAGTAAATGGTGTTACGGAGATTTGCATTTAATTTAAATTTATCGTTTAAATTTGGGGGAAGCGAATATTACTCACTCATCGGGAAAAAAAGTAGTTAAGAAAAAAAGGATGTTACTGCACTTACATAATGACTTCTCTGTTAAATTTGAAATCATTAGCTTTAAAAAATAAAGTTTTATCACGGCGAAGTTTGCAATTAATTTAAAAGTTTTCTATTGTTTTAGAAGTTACGATTTATTTATTCTTGTTGCTATCCTTTACAACAACTTTTGAAAACTTGTAAATAGAGAATACAAAGAAAAAGAGTATACTGATTAACAACCTATTGTTTTAAGAAATTAAACTTTTTTTTTCCATTTAGAGCATTGTGATTCAAACTTAATTGGATTAGTAACTTTAACGAATACTAATGTCATTTGTATCGATATCCTCGTTTAAAATTTCATAGTTCTTATCTAGGTTATTTAAATTGATTGATTTGGGGAGATACATGCCGAAGACATATATTCGAATCACATACTTTGTCAAGGTAGGTCGCATGAAATGAGCTCCTGATGTACGGCATTTTCTTGTAGACTCTGCTGACTTAAAGTTAGAATTTTACGGCATTGGTTTTGATACACAGCTATGTGTATTTATGCCTATTCCTGCTGCAAGAATTTCGACAGCGCAGCTGTAGATTTCGGACGTGGTTCCCTGTTCCGTAAGCGTCTCTCTAACTCGTTCCACAGATGTTCTATGGGGTTTAGATCGGGACTCTGAGCAGGCAAGGACGTGTTACATCCATATCTTGATACTACTGCTTGACAAAGGCTGCAATATGCCATGGAGCGTTGTCGTCTTGGAAGTAACATTCGACCATTCCATAAAATTTGTAGAGCGTAGGAAGAACCTGATTGTCTAAAATGTTCATGTAGTCGTCGGCGTTCAAATTTCCAGGAACAACATGCAAAGGTCAGGCCATACCACTAATACACCCCCAAACAAGTACACCACCCGAACACAACTTGAGAGTTGGAACGATTCACTCGGGTAACAGAGGTTCGCCTGGCATTCCCCAAACCTAAGCACGCCCATTCGACTGGAAGAGCGTGTCCTGTGACTTGCCGCCCCATAAAACAGTTGTCCAGTGGTCCACAGTCCAGTTGCAGCGTTGCAAACGCCAAGCGAGTCTGCCGGTTTTGTTGGATGGGGTGATGTTTGTTTTGTGTGCGGCAACACATCCGTGGGTATTAGGGGCATGTTCTTTCCGTAAAAGTATCTGATGTAAAAAATCCCCGTAAAAAATCTGATGCGATCTATTACTATTAATTAATTTAAACTGTTTTTAGTTTTAATTAATTAATAGTAAATATAATAAAAATATAATATAATATATAATATAATATAAATATAATATAATATAAAATATAATATAATATAAATATAATATAATATAAAATTACTTGTAATCAATCAGTCAGGAGAAATACGGTCTTATCTGTTGATTCATATGGGCGATGCAAAAAATAATCCTTTTAATATTTATTTTTCCACCGATTATCAGTTTATCCTGTAGATCCATTTATATATTTTATCTATAGAATTTAAAGATTCGAAATGGAAAGATATCCGAAGACCCTGATTTCGCAGCAGTTCGCACCTAACTGACTGTCTTTGCTAGCGGTACCTTCTGGATTAACTGCGACCAGAACTACGTCAAGAATACGTAATTTTCGTATTTACGAAATAGATGTGAATAAATGCAAAATTTGCCGATACGCGCGAATAAATGAGAAAATTATTTCTTTACTACTTTTCGCCGAAAACTCGGTGATAAACGGCTTTTGAAGCGAAATTAGGTAGTAATAGTAATAATTTATTAACATAATTGCTTAAGTAAGACCATCCGCGGTCTTTAACTGAGAAATCTCACTCTCCTTCGGATTTGCTCACAAATTTCAGTTTGTCCATACCGGAGTTGAACCTAAAAGTATTATTGTAAAAATCAACCATCAAGTTTTGTGGAACGATTTAGTAGATTTAAGAACGTCTCTTGAGCTCTAAAGTCAAGAGTATTTGAGCTATTTACAGTAGTCAACCAAAAGACTCCTGTTGAGGTTATACACATTTTAATTGCAACGAAATGCTTCTACCTTAACTTTTCAAAAGCTATGCAAAGCCTCTAGAATCCCGTTAACAGAGTATATGCTGAGATATTTTAGTATGTACAACATAGTAATTAATGATAGAAGGCAAAGACTTAAGGAACATAATGTGAAGATTACTACAATGTTAGCTTTTAACTAAGAATTTTGATACTTACCTATACAACTAAGTAAAATTGTAAATTTTTTAATAAATGTGAATTTTTTTTATTTTATATTTTTTTGCGAAATTTACTTATCCCTATCGATAAGACAAACTCGCTAGTCCACTCGTATATCCCTTGGATCTGACGCCGAAACATTTTACGACTACTGTCAAAAAAGTAACTTAGCCGCCCAAGCTGTCCATGCGGTCAAACTACACTTATGATAAATGCTAGAGAGTGAGACTTTTACATGAGCCCTGATCAGAGTCTGTTCATTTATTTTTCTTGCAACTTGTGATAAATCTGCACGTACGCACCTGGGAGGAAAATCCTTATTTCCGGAGTTTTGTATTTCTCAGTCTTCTTTAGGTGGCTGAGTCAATTTTTCCAATTTTCAATTTTATTGAGTATTTTACATTTTTTTAACGTACTGCCCATTCAATGAATGTATATATATATGTTAACATAAATTGAATATACACATCTTTCATGTCATAAGATTCAAGGCTTCGTTTGAGTACACTTTTTTAAACTGTTTATACGTGTTATCAACTCGTAGAAGTGCTGAAGGATTATTTAGTTGTTTGACATGTTTCGAGAGCTACGCTCACCTTTTGCAACACGACGTATTTATAGTTCTCGTATTATTGTGGGATTTCTTACGTTTTTCTCGCTTTTAACGCTTACTCATTTATTGACATTAAAATTTTATTCACAGTTTGGTGTGTTACTTTGACAACAAACAGTTACTTAATGAGTTTAACTGATAGCTTAATTAAAGAACATATTAAAACACTTAGTTCTAATTAAATGCTCGTTTAAACTCTTTTGCGCATTTAATAACAGTTTAGCTAAAATCTTTACAGTCAAAGACCATTCATTCCTCAGAATTCAAGGGCATTTAATGAAATTATTTCTTGCCATCCTTCATTACGCCTGAAGTACATAAAGAATTTAAACTATTTAAAGCCACTGCTTTATGAGCATCAAAAACTTACCACAGCTTAGAAAGGGTTTGGTAAACACACCCGGGTACGATTATCTAGAATTAGAAGTACAAAGCTCTCATAAAGATTTAAGAAACTTCTATACAGTGAGTAAATAATACTTTGATATACAAATGCTATACATTTAAATCAAACACATTTCAACAGGCATTCAGATGAAATTCTCGAACATTATAAAAACTTTTCGGAGAACTAATAATAATTATTATACCCCATCAGAGTCTTAGATGTATTACACTGTAAACTTAAAGAGTCTGAAATTGAAGTTTTATTAAGACTTATTTTAAACTGCAGGGAAACATGTTTTAACTTACTCTTCTTCCTACTTTATTTAAAATTATGGAGCATTTTAAAGGACATCAAATATTTCGTACTGTAATTAGACTGTAATATGCAGAAAATAAGCGTTTGGAGCTAAATTTAACTATCCCGCAAAATACCTGGATTAAGAAAACACCTTGGAAAAGGCCAAAAAATGAGAATAACTTTTGCAGCATTTATTTTGAGGTATTTTTTTATAGATAAGACATCTATCATATCATAGCAACTATTTTTTTAAATAACCAATGTCCGTTGCAGGCGCCAGAATATGCAGTTCATGCTTGGACTATCATCTAATAATGGTATAGCAAAGAAAGTTTTTTTTTCTCCATGTTGGATTATCGTTAGCAAATTTATTCGCTTTGACTTTCAATATCTACAAACAATAAGTTCGACCTTATTGTAACATCTATATAACCTATATTCACGCAATGTGAGTAATAATATAAAAACTACTTCCCTTTTAAGATGAAACTGTATGACTGTACATCTTAAAAGACTGGCACCTTTTTGGTCCCGTAATTGTTTAGGGTCATCTGTTTATAGACAAAAAAAGATGTCGTTTAATACGTTAGCTTTAAACAATTCCCTCAGAAAACATTGCTTTACTTTCTACTTTGTTAAAAACTCTGCATTTTTTATGAATCATACTTTGTGAGATTTAGTACACAGACATTACGTAAGAAGAATACTTACATACATGTGCTTAACTGGAGCAACAACCTACCTTTCTTCAAAACTGCATTTGACATTTTTTTCTGCATCATAACTTCACCTTCTATGTATTATTAGAAGAAATTTAGAAACAAACATTTTTTTACGTTTTTATATTACTATGCCATGAAGTACAGTGTATGCATAAAATTTAATTTTCTATTACTGTTTCAAATAGCTACACCTCTGTACATCTCCGTTATGCGTATCAAAAAGAAAACTCTCTTTGATATACATACAGTGAAACTTCTCTATGGCGGCCAGTCATGGTTCCCATAAAAGGAGGCAGTTTCAAGGACTGGCCGTTCAAAATAGGGTTTCTTCCGTAAGTTTGGCTCTGTGGAGTCTTGAATCGGTCCTGAATAAAGTATGGCTGTTTAGAGGGGTGGCGAGCTAGAGAAATTTTCCTGTTTATATATATATATATATATATATATATATATATATATATATATATATATATATATATATATATACACTCAGACCTCTATTTAACGAACCTCTGTTTAGCGAATTTCTCTATTTTGCGAACTTTTCCTTGGATCCAAGAACATTTTGCGAATTCCTTCGTAAAATAATCTCCAAATAGCGAAGTGCACTCTCTATTTAACGAACTTTTTCTTGTGATCCGATATTTTTTTCTCCATATTTCTCAAACTATTTTTGAACACTTGAAACTTATTCTTTCTTTTAACATATTTTATGGTGATGAATGATCTTGAACTGGTTTTACCAGTCGCCTAACTCATCGAGAGCAGTAAAATCGCTTTCATTCTTTGCATTTCATCCAGGAAGTGCAACCTTTATCGACCTTGCAACCTTTATTTATAGTGCGAAAATTAATAGAAAGTCAAGTTTAAATATTTTAGTTGGTATCAATTGAAATTTGTATTATTGTACATATGTGAATGTATTAGAGTAAATTGTTTTTATGTGGGTGTATTTACGTAATTGTTAGGTTAAATTGTATTGTCATGTTGACATGTATGTATATAAATTTGATGTAATTATGAAAAAATAATGTGAAATAGTAATAATTGTGTAATGATATTGTAAGCATTATAATGCAATCTGTAAAGTAAGCAAAAAATAATAGGAAGAAAAAGGAAAAGAAAAAAAAAACAGGGAAAGGTGAACATAGGATTGTTGGTTGCCACTAACTGCTAAATTTTAAAAACAATTTTGTTAATAAATTATTAGACGGTCTTCGGCTTAGGGGCTGGGGTTGAAGGCCCCGGTGTCCTTGAGCCAGTGTGTCCCAGTTGAGCAGGATTGCGCTCGGGACGATTAGTTAACAGATTTCCCGTATACCTTAACGGTTGGACGGGCATTCAATTGATTGATTGATTATAGTGCGAAAAATTATCACTGCGCTTGAGAACAATCAATCCATGCCAAAGATCAACTTACGGGAAAGCATATCAGAAATTTTCAAAGCATGGGTCTATGATGTCACAGATCGTACTTTTCGCAACAGTTTTGCCAAACCTGGATTCTTCGTCAGCAATGAGAATTCGGAAAGTACGTAGGACGAAGACGATATTATCTTAGAGGAACTTTAAAAAATGTGGATATAGCTAAAGAAAAAAGAAGAAATTAATGATGATGTCCTAATTGATGATTTTCTTTCATTTGATTCTGAAGCTGAAACCTCGGAAACACTAAATGAATTGGATATTTTGGACAGTGTGAAAAATAAAAACAATACAGTAATGAATTGCGATGAACACGATGATGAAAATGGAAATGATCATGATGCAGAAATCAAAAAACCTTCTTATGATGAAATGCTAAAATCATTTGAAACAATCCTACAAGGATTACAGTTTGAAGAAAATACTCCTGAAGGGGGTTTTTGTGCATTGCAAAGACGCGAGACGTATTATGAGAGAAAACACTTTTCCAACAAAAAACTCAAACAAAATTCACAAACTTTTTCAGTAATTATATTTAAGGACGCATGAGGTATTATATGCTTAAAATTACTTGTTATAATAAATATGATAATACCATTAAAATTCATTAATTTTAATATACAATTAGTTTTTTTTTTAAATTGAAAATACAGTGTAATCCCGGACAATGTTTTGTTTTATTCTTCTTTTCCTTACATATTTCTTTTTGATGGGTAAGATATATAAACAAATAGATATTAATTTACAAAATAAAGAAATGATTAATTACTTTTTAATGACATTTAATGTTTATGAATTTAAAATCTGTTTTGTGTTTAAAGTATCTTAAAAGTTGAATCTCTATTTAACGAATTTGCCACATAACGAACTTTTTTTCGGGATTTATCGACTTCGTTAAATAGAGGTCCGACTGTATAGATAAAATTTTATATATATAATATATATCTACATAATAAGATATAGTATATTCTTTCCGTTTGAAATCTAATTTTATCTTACATTTTTCTGTGTATAAAAGGTAAACAGAGAAGGAGATAAATGCAAAAGAGTGAAACTTAACCCATCCTTTTCCATTTTTATCTACTTTACTGTGACAAAAATAAAATAAAAATAAAACCCAACATATTATATTAGCCCTATAAGTTTTTTGTTCGCGCTCTATAACCAGTATTTAGGCTCAGAAGCTTGTATTTCTCGGGTTTTTTTATAATCCAAGATAGCAAAACAATGGGGACCCTCGTTTCAGCCATAAAATAACCCATCAAGCTCTGGACAGTGTCCGAAAGGACTACTAAAATCTCAGCTTCTTTTACATCTTTCTCCCAGCATATTCCGCAGCTAAAATATTTACACGCTAAAAATTTGCTGGGCATGGTTTTTTTCTCTTTTATAAAAAATTAAAGATGAGCAAAATGTACACAATAATGAAGAAAATACTTTAGATCAAAATCTTTTCTTTTATTTTTAATAAAAATTTAATTACTTTTTCAAAACTATATTTAATGAACCTATATACATATGGTTCATTATACATATAGTGGAGGGCTTTATTACTCCACCATATGTATATATCGGCACCATATGTACATATGGTGGAGGGCTTTATTTTGTTAAATATAAATCAAAGTAATTGATATATGAAAACCAAGTTTTGTGTCATATGTATTTATTAATAAACACATTCCTTGTCACATAAAAATGAAAGCTTGCGAGAAAATGTTACAAACTAAAAAAAATTATCTTAATTGAATGAAATATTATATAAAATTTTAACTGAAAATGATAATAAGTAGAAGAAATCTTCAAAAACCTTCCTTTAGAATAAAATATTCCTTGAAGTAATATTTCTATAAGCATGATGAAGCGATGTGTTTCCAGCGGGTAAAACGCTAAATAATATCATCCCTTGGCGTATTTTATCTTGGAAATCTGTCTCTAAGAAGGAGATGAAAAAAATCAGTATACATAAACTGCTAGTCACTCAAAAATGTGGTTACCACTAGCTGATGCAATATATAAATCTTTCACTAGTTGAACATACCTTTTTAACATATTCATTGCACAACAGCCTATACATAGTAATTTAGAAACCAGTAACAGTTGTTCCACACTTTAAAGGGATAAATAACATCTCGCAAGAATATTTTCAAATTATCTTTGATGTTTAAGGCTGCTGTGAACTAACCCTATTGGATTCGTTCACCTCAATGGTAACCTGTAGAGAAAATTTATCCAAGGAAAACCGACTTGGATATAAAGATTTTTTTTAATTGTTCTTTGTAATAGAGACAGAAATTTTACACCTTTGGGCATTTTTCGTGTTTTTTTTTATGCAAATAATATTTTTAAATTTAAATTATTCGGAGAAAAACTCAGTTATGGTGTATTTTAAACGCTCCTAAATTGCTTTGGTGGACGAAATTTATAAAATGAATCCTGTTGTAAGGTGCAGAAAAGTTCAAACTATCTGAAAATACCATTTTTATTGGATTATCAGCATTTATGTAGCTGTAAAGAGTAGACAAATATTCTCTATAGGTTAACATTGAGGGGAGCGAATACAATAGGGTTAGTACACAGAGGCATTAACAAAAATACAGCCAGTTCGTTTTACGGCAAACATCACGTAATTTAATACTGCAATCACGGAAAATGTCACCAACCCAGCTGGTCATCTTTTCACTTGCCTAACTGATTCGCGCTCTTTCATCTGACTTTTTGAATCTGACGTCCTACAACCCTGCATTATTGTAATTGAAAGTTTAAAAATAATATTTATAAATCCCAAATATAGAAAAATAAGGAGAAAATAAGCCGTCTTATGTGTTAAGGCATCAGAAAATTATTGCTTGAGTTAAAATTCACAAATTAAAAGAGTTTAATAATTTCAGATATAATACGAGATAATCCAATAGAGCAAATACACAGTCCAGTCATATTAATGTGACCACAGCCTACTTTTGACGTCAACGTCAAATAACCAATCGCAGAAGGCACGTGTCATCAGCAAATTTGGTGGATATATAAAGTGTGTTGTAGGCATTCAGAAAACATTTCAGTTCTTGCAGTCATGCAGAAACGGAGCGATTTATCTGACGTCCAAAAGGGCATGATCATTGGCTTTCGGGCCAAGGGTGGAAGCATTTCCGAAACAGCTAATTTTGTAAACTGTTCGTGGGCCGCCGTGGTAAAAGTATATCGTGCATGGCAAAATGGCACTATCCAAAATCAGTGACGTAGCAAATGTAGTGCACCACGGGCCATAGATGGCAGAGGTGAACGATGGCTGCGGAGATGTGTTCGGGCGAATAGACGTACAACCGCTGAGCAACTGACCGTCCAGATGAACCAAGGGGTTACCAACAGTGTCTCCACTACGACGGTTCAGCGAACGTTGCTGCGTATGGGCCTCCGCAATAGACGCCTGGTTAATGCACCTGGTTAATGCTGACTGCTGTTCATCGGCGAAGGCTGGAATTTGCACGCCAGTACCGCAACTGGACTTTTACTGAGTGGAGACAGGTAGCTTTTTCCGATGAATCACGTTTTATGCTCTATCGGACAGACGCACGTTGGCTTATACAGCGTGACACGTCTGAAAGCAAACATCCTGCAACAATTGCCGGAAGGGTCCAAGCTGGAGGAAGGAGCATTATGGTCTGGGGATTGTTTTCGTGGTATTCTCTCGGTTCACTCATCATTGTGGAAGGCACGATGGAACAACACAAGTATGCATCTATCCTTGCGGACCATGTTCACCCCTACATGCGAATTGTTTTTCCTCAGGATGTGATGGCATCTACCAGCAGGACAATGCGATGTGTCATAAAGCTCGCAGTGTACGTGCGTGGTTCGAAGAGCACCAGGATGAGTTTACCGTACTCCCTTGGCCAGAAAATTCCCCGGACATGAACCCAATCGAGAATCTGTGGGACCACCTCGATCGGGTTGTTCGCACCATGGATCCTCACCCGCGTAACCTCACCCGCGTAGGCCACGGCACTGGAGTCGGCATGGCTCAACATCCCAGTGAACACCTTCAGTAACCTAATTGACTCTCTTCCTGTACGTCTCGCAGCGGTCCGCTCTGCGAAAGGTGGTTATTCTGGATTTTGACAGATGGTCACATTAATGTGACTGGACTGTATAAATCTTACCTTAATTTTAAAATAATTCAGTTGTAAACATCAACACTTGTTGAAATAATTTACATATACTTTGTGCTCAGATTTAATCTGTTAATTTTCTGGTTATTAAAAAAATCTGACATAAATGTCTAGAATAGAACATATTCGACGGTGAAAAAAAAACACGAATTGTGGGGAGACAAAGAATATCGTAAATTATGAAGGATATATTCTCCAAACGGACAAATTAAGAAAATTAAGAGTTTATGGTAATATAATGAGAAAGGAGAAAAGTTTTTTAAAAATGATATTTGTATGAGTAAGAATTCAGGAAAATTAATCTAAGCTTTGCAAGATCAAAACGGGAAATTTTAAAATATGAACATATAAAAGGGTGTCTTATTTCTTTCAGTCCTCAGTTTTTGCATTCCCTGAGAGGCTTAACGCCTTGTGACAGTATCTACTAGGCTAATGCTGTAACCCAATCCTTCAGCCATTAAATTTCTAGAAGCCATCATTAAATTTAATGCTGATTTTAAAAATGTATATTCCACATTCATATGTAAACAAATATATGCTCATTTGTATTTTTTGCGCTCTTTCGCATTTCAAAGAATATTTAAGTTAAATAAATAATCCTTATTATTCGCTCAAAAATATGACTTATTGCTTCAAGTAAATGACTGAAGGCAGTTCTGTTTATTACATATAGCAATATTTTTAAGCTAGGATGTCTGGAATGTTTCATTTAATATTTGCATTCAATGCAAATTCTACTTTACAAATATTTATTTCATGAGTTAAATATTACATAAAATGGATTTTGTGCAAAAACAGAAATCGGTTGAATAAGTGTTTTATCTCCCAACTCCGTGGATTCAATATTATGATAATTTTCATCATGTTACATTGTTTGTTTAATTTAGAAAATGCATTTAAACATCACCTTGGTTGTTTCACATAAATAGTGTAGAACAATACAGACAGTAAAAGTTAGTACGTGTAAAACCATCTGTAAAAAATTTTAAAAATTACATTTAAAACTTTTATTATGCACGAGAACATTACATATTAATTATCTGAGGGTTTTTTTTTTTAATGCAGACACAGATTAATCTATGAAGTGACTTTACAATCCAGTTGATTTACAAAATAGTGTTATTTTCTGACATGTACAAAGTGAAAACAGAAGTCAATTTAATAAATGTTTCATCTCTTAACCCTATAAATTAAATATTATAAAATTTTTCATCATGTTATATTGTCTTTTTCTAGTTTAGGATATGCATTTAAATATCCTATTTGTAGTTTTATATAGATATTGAAAGGGTCGTGGCGGCCTTGTGGTACAGCGCGCTGGTTTTCGGTGCTGGGGGTGCTCGGATCGAATCCTGGCGAAGCGCCACTAAAATGCCTCCGTTTGTGTCGTCCCTTCATAGGGGGCAATGCTGGTCCACTTTTATTAGCCCCCATAATAAAATGGCCAGCAAAACTGCGGTGAATTATATGCGAATGTCTTCGCGACAAGTGCCACCGCATTGGAAAAAAATAATATATATATACATAGATAGATAGATAGATAGTGTAGAACAATACATGTAGTACAGGTAAAATTATTTCTAAAATATTTTAAATTGAAATTTTAAACATTTTGTTATACACGAGAACATTACTTGTTGATTATCTGAGGGGGGGGCGGGTTCTAATGCAGCCACAAATGAATGTAAGAAGTGGGCTTAAAATCCATTTGATTTGCTAAACAATGTCTTTTTCTGACATGTACAAAGTTCTAGGCTTGATTGTAAGCATACAAAAATAGTATGATTACTTTACTTCGAATGATAACCAACCCTTCAAACTCTCAATCTTATTGCTTAGAAGCAAAATGTAACTGATTACCCTTTATAATTTCATAATGCAGAGAATAAATGATCTACAACATTCAGAAGACCATTTACTCATTTTCCAGGCATGCTGCTGTAATTATTTTATTTTTATTAATCACACATTTGGTATTAATTCACTAATAGTAGGCTATAAGTAAAGCAATTTAAATTTGCTTCAAAGAATAAGTGGAATTGAAATGGAAAAGAAGTTTCAGTGGTTTAATGTACGATGCACGGACAATAGTAAAGTGCAATTACAATAACAGCTAATGAACGGAATAATGAGATTTGTAAAAAAAAAAACCAGAAATTTGGTTTCCACTCTAAGGCTTCATCTTTCATTATCAGATGATAGCTAATGCGCAACTTTGTTTTAAACGAAACATGTTATATTTTTTTTTATTTTGCTCTCGTTGGTTAAATAAAATAGACTTGGTTTTATTCAAAGTCTTTAAGAGGAAAAAACGTAATATCCAGTAATTAGACCTCCCCAAATGAAAACATTAATCAAACCTATTGCAAACAGGCATAAGAGTAGAGTGTACAATGATTGCAGAGCGGGTTTTTTCTCGAGATATGTAATATCAGCTTGTACAAGTAAATATTATTCGTAATATTGCTTAGTAAATATTATTTTTATGCTACCTTTGTGTAACTGTTTTGCTTCTCATCATATACTCACTCAATATTAAGGCTCGAACTACCATTATATAAACCATTTTCCTGTATTGATTATTCTTTACTCATATTTATCAGATAAGGAAGTCAAAGTATAATTTATTGGATGTGAAAAGTTTAAGAACAAATAATTATATGACTAAAGTATAAGTAATTGCTTTACGGGCATTTTTGAAGTCAATGGTACTTAATAATCCAAAAACAATAGCTTAAAAATGTTCAACTTTTTTAAGTTTAACTGACATAATTTGCTTATGTACTTTTAATAAGTGGCAACATCCATCAGGAAAATGCTTTCTAATTACCACACTGACGGAAATTTTCAGATGAGAGGGAGACGGTTGGATGGATTACTAAGAATTACAAATAACAGTTAAAAAAATTAAACTTTGTACAAACTAGATCCCTAGATTTTAATATATTTTTTGAACCAAGGCCCTAAAATATGACCAAGTAGCCAACATCTATATTCACTGGTATTCATTTCTTAGACCCGAATCTTATTTCATAGAAGAAAATATTAGAAGAGAAAGCTTAATCCGCAAAAGATCGTTTGTATTAAAATAGGCCAAAACTACTGCTTAGAAAATGCATAAACAGAGGGCACAAAGTATTTAATAAAATTAATCAGTATTCTGGAATATTTTGAAAAAAAGCATTTTTACTAAAATATTAGAATAAAGCACATTAACAAAAACTTTGTGTTGGGATATAAAAATTAGAAGCTACTTTTATTTTAAAAAATTTCCCCTTTTTATGAAAGCTCAATTAACATAATTTGCTTAAAATCTGTCTCTTTTTATAATGTTCACTAATGGTGAATATATCTATGGCTTATTAATAATGAAAATGAGCAAAGTAATTTTATTTAAAAGGCTCATTAAAGTATTTTTTAAAGAAACAAATTGTTAGAGAAATATTGCTACAAAAATATATTTTTTAATCTTTCAGCCCCCATTTTTTCCTGTATATATATAGAAATGGACAGTCACTACATTTAACTATCTTTGACATCTAAAATGCGTTATACCCTAGGGTTAAACCTGTTTTTAAACATTTCCAACACTTGAGCAGTAAAAATAGACGTAAGGCTTACAACTCGCAGTAAATCCGATCTACTATAAATGGATTCGCGGATGTATTTTAGTGAAGGGCCATTTGTGACGCAAATAGCCAGAGTTCTAGCCTTATGACAGTTTACAAAAAGGTACCCTTGGCTAGTGCACCCTCAATGACGGGAAAAAACTGGATTTAAAGCGGATAGAAATGGCCAAGTGTATGAGTCAGTTCCAGGAAGCAAACAGACAGAATCTTTTTTTTTATGTTGAAATAAAGTGTCCCCTTTAGAGAAAAGAGTTTTCTCTATGGAGAGAGGAGGTTTGCTTTACTAAGATGCAAGGAACGCATTTAAAAGTATACGAAGCGTTGTACAAAGCTTATATAAATATGTCTCGGAAAGTATCTCTTTATTTATTTTAAGATCAATGCATTATAGATTTTCATAAGTTTCGTACCTTTGCAAACATTTACCACGATATCTCTCTATTCTAAAAAAAAGTAACTCCCGCTGCCGCTGTCAAAAGCTTGTCACGCTATCTCCTCCGAAACCGCTGGGGGTATGGGGTCGAGAGCGATACCAATGGGTGCAGAAAAATGGGGGGACCAAAGTAAGACATGTCTCATCTTCGGATTTTAAGTTTTTTTTTATTTTATGTTTTGTGGGAAAATATTGACTTTTTCATCTTCAAATTACGATAACTCGCCAAAAAATGATCGTAGAATTTTGATCTTTTTACAATAAGACTTCAGACATTTTTCTTTCAAAACAGACCTCATTTGTTTAAAAACATTTTAAAACAGACTAATATTTTCATCAAAAAATGAAACACAGTATTTAAAGAAATATTGACTTTTTTATCTTCAGATTACGATAACTCGCCAAAAAATGATCGTAGAATTTTGATCTTTTTACAGTCTAAAACTACAGACATTTCTCTTTCAAACTAGACCTAATTTGTTTAAAAATATTTTAAAACAAATATTTCCATCAAAAAATTAAACATAGTTTTTCAAGAAATATCGTCCCCTATGTGGATGTAATAACGATGCTCCTCGAGTTTTTATCTTTCAAAGAAAATATTTACATCATCTGGAAGCTGAAAGCTTTCTTATTCATATAATTCTCATTTCAAGTCTATATCTTAAATTTTCGATTTTTAATTTAATTTTAAAGCTGATAATTCAACAGTGATAAAACGCCCATCGCATTAAATGTGACAATAGTAAATGGATGGAAGCTGTTACATTGCCCGAGAATCACCCCTATGTATCTCGCTATAACAGAGGATGCCATAACAGAGGAGCGAGCGTAGCGAGCCTAGGGGCGAAGCCCCTAGTAATGTAAAATATAGTGACACAATTTTTAATTTCTTCTTAATTACTTGATATTCTAGAGCAGTAATTTATATTGTTTGTTAACTCTAAAGGCGGAATTCAAGGACCTAGAATCGGACCCGGATGTTTCTATTTTGAGATAGGTACTCTTCTTCTAAATAAACCTCATTTGGATCACATCCCGTGTTAACTTTATTCATACATAATAATATACTTCAATCCTAATGTAAACATCTTTATTGCTAACATGTGAACATGAGTGTGAATATATTCTAATTGTCAGTTAAATGACAAGTCCTTGACTCCTGTGCATTTATATACCCAAAATCAAATTAGTATCATTTAAAATTCATTCGCAAATTTATAGATTTACATCAATGTGCTTTCGTACATTTTTTGAATAAATAAATGAAGATTTAAAAAACTTTGATGGATATAAGCAAACCGGGCAAACATTTCTTTCACATAATTTTATTATGAGCCAGAAATTCCTAATTTCACTCTCATACAATTACAAAATGAGCAAAATTTTGTTTTTGCAACGCATTTTTAAATACCTAGAAAATGTAAATTGTTTTATTTTATTTAAAATATCACCCTACTAGATGACGCGCCATTAAACATCATTTGCGTATATGCATGACAGTTATATAAAAAAGTGTCCTCTGAAATTTGCAAACTTAATTAAGTCATTGTCGATGAAAAACTCATAACCGATTTTTTTTCATCAGTATCGGAACACAATTATTTCTCACTCATCATTGAATCTCTAACATTTTTCCTGATTTGAACAGTTTTCTTTTATGTCACTCTTGATGATTATTACTTTCAGGTGTGGGACAAAGTGCGATGATTTTGCGTTACTCGTTAATGATTTAGCTTCTATGTGCGTTGGTGATGATTTTCTAATTTCAGATCTTAGCTGTCTGTCGGAGGAAAGAAGTAATATTTTTTTCTGTATTAATGTTAATAACTCTGAAGAAACTTTTTCTCTGTTTCAAGCCAGAATGAGCCTTATTTAAGTAGTAAAATTTATTTCAAAATTCAGGCTAAAATCTCTCGCATTTTTACTGTCTTTTGAAAACGGCTGGTTTGAAAGTTGAATACCAACCCACACATTTTGCTCATAGTTGCACTTTAAAATATTGAGTCATTCCGCGAAACCCTCTAATTAACCCCTCAGACCCGCCGCCTGAAAGCGAATGAGAGAATTCAGTGAAAGGCAGAACTTCGCGACAATGTTTGACTGAGAGTGAAAAGATAGTTCGTAGTATCAGACAGCTTAAGGCTGCAGTGTACTAACCCTATTGGATTCGCTCACCTAAATGTTAACCAATGAAGAAAATGTGTCTACTATTTACAGCTATATAAATGCTGATAACCAAATAAAAATGGTATTTTCAGATAGGCTGAACATATCTGCACCTTGCTATAGGATTCATTTTGTAAATTTTGTCCATCAAAGAATTTATGAGCGTTTAAAATACCCTCCACTAGATTTTTTTTAATAATTTAAATTTTAAAATATTATTTGAATGTTTCTCAAAAACGGAAAATGGCCCCAAGATGTAAAATTTCCTTCTCTATTACGGAGTATATTTTAAAAAAATCTTTCAATCCAAGTCGGCAATCCTTGGATAAAATTTCTCCATGTTAACACTCAGGTGAGTGAATCCAATAGATTAGTACACAACAGCCTTAACATACTGGGGATCACTGCTTACAGTCAAAGTAAGGTAATATTGACGTACTACAGCAGGCCTGCATAACTCGAAATGTGATGAGGACCATATTACATCATGGAGAGCTGATGCGGGCCGAAAGAAAATAGGATAAATGGGAACGCAAAAAATATTTTACTAACAAAAAATAAATTGCTGATTATTTCAAAAATTATATTAATATTGATATCAATTGCTTATACATTCATTTTGTAATGTTATAAATAAAAAAATGACGTTCCGTATTTATTAAGTTTATACTGTTAAGCTCCTTTACAAAAGTCTTCACGGGCCACAAAGTGAGTGGTGATGGGCAGTACGTTATGCGGGCTTTAACTAGAGAATCAAGTAACAAAGTTTGTCCCATGAACTACAATCGCAAGAGGGTGGGAGATTGAAACGAAATTTTCAGAAATCAGTGCTTTAAAAAGTTTGAGAAAAAGGAATAATTGGAACCTGGAGACGCTAATCTAAAGAAATTCTCGTAAAATGAACGCACGCTTAAAAGTAACAAAAGCAAGATAACAGATTTTCAAGTCGAGGAAACAGATTTTTAAAGCGAAATTGGTGTTAGAATGTGAAGAAAAATGGAAAATGCTTTAATGAGCAGAAGAAACTAATTGGAGAGGAAAAATATAGTATCAGAAAGGAGCTTACCTTTTTTTTACCTACTATATGACACAGAGAGACAAAACAAAATGTGAAAACTGCAATTCAAAGGGTGAAGGTGAACCAAGTATAGACACACTTATCAAGACTAAAATTAAGGATATGATCTGTTTATCAACAGTTCCAAAACTATTGTTAAAGGAAAGACTGAACCTGAAAGTTTTGACATTTAAAATATACACCTTGGCACTAGAAATTCCATCAAAAAATGTGAAAATGAAGCCGATGATACCAGAAGCCTTTGATTTCAACCAAAGCAAAGGAAGAAATGGCTATTCAGTATTGTTCCTTATACATAATATACGGGATGGTCATAAATAAAAGCTTTGCCGATATATAGACCTCTAGTGGCCGTTCCGTTCGACCTATCGAGATGAGATTTCAGAAACAGTTATTCAGATGTATGGGCTCGGGATTCTGTGAACGGCCACAAAGTGGAGCTCACGGTTATGGTTATAGGTACAAGAACTCGAAATTTTCGAACGGAAACGTCCACTTTTTCCCGTCGCAAAATTCTCAGCGCATGCAAAAACCCTAAAGATCGTTGGAATGGTACGTGTATCACAAAAAACGGACGCGTTATACACGCACAAAAAACAGTTCTGCGAACGGCCAACAAAAACACGATCGGGAAGCACGGAGGAAATTTGCATATGACAGAGCTTTTTATCGGTTTTCTACGCTGAATATCTGGCGAACTGCGTTCTGTGATTGTGTCTTGCCTCTGTCATATGAAAATTTCCTCCATGCGCCCCGATCGTGTTTTTGTTGGCCGTTCGCAGAGCTGTTTTTTGTGCGAGCATAACGTGTCCGTTTTATATGATACACGTACCGTTCCAACGTTCTTTGGGGTTTTCCAATGTGCTGGGCATTTTGTGACGGGAAAAAGTGGGCATTGCCATTCGAAAATTTCGAGTTTCTGTACCTATAACCGTAACCGTGAGCGCCACTTTGTTGCCGTTCACAGAATTCCGAGCTCATACCTCTGAATAACTATATCTGAAATCTCATCTCGATCGGTTGAACGGAACGGCCACTAGAGGTCTATATATCGGCAAAGTTGTTTTATGACCACCCTGTATATCTGAAACTTCGATTCTGAAAAGATTTGAATTTTGTTTTGGGTAATTAGCTTGCACCATAAAGATTTAAGAAAACTTCATCTCGATAAATTTAATTCTATCCATAAATAATAAAAAGTAAATTGCTTTGTATGGGAAAAGAAAAAATAAATGATGTTTAAATGTAACTACATTCAAGGTATTAGTTGAAGTAATCTATACCTTTCAAGATGACACTCTAAACTCTTATTTAGAAAAAAGATAGAATAAACTCTTATAAAGATTTATCTTGAATGTCGACCTTAAACCATTGTATCAAACATATAATCATTTAAATTATTAAAAACTCTGTTATATTTCATTGAAATATCAAATATTTTCTATTTATTAATATATTTAAATTACATGATTATTAATTTTAAATTACTACAGATATAACAATTAAGAAATTTTACTATATAGGATTGATAAAATCGATAGAAAATCTTGAAGACAGAGATGAATTTGTTAAAATAATAAATCCGGAAAACATATGCAAGGGTTTCATACTTGATAGAACGTTCGTATGATGAAATAAGATTGAAGGTTGAAGAAATAACTTTTCCAGTTAAAAAAAAACGGACGAGGGCTTAAAATTCGATGCTCTGTCTTTGTATATCCCCCATATTCCGAATGTTTCACTGTTGAGAATAATGTCTTTTTACGAAAATTTTTCTCTTCCAAGGTGATTAACATTAGTGAATTGGGCACAAGTAAAGTCTGTCCGTATATCATCCAAGTCAAAGGTTAGCTTTAACATTTGCAAACACTGCAGAAATAAAAATTTAACAGCAATCAACAAAATGGATCATCAATTTCTTTTATCCCCAACTTTAAAATTTTTACAGCATTTAAATACTGATTGGTGTTTAAATAAATATCAAGTTAGCATTCTAAATAGCTAAACGTATCATGCATGCGTACTGAAGAATACCAAATATGTGCATATAGAAGTGAATTAGGGGTATAGAACTTTGAATTAGAATTTTTTTAAATAAAATCTAATACTCATAAAAGAAAGAAATAGAAATGACCTATTGAAACGCTTACATGAAAACATTCATCTGTATTGCAAACTTAGTACATTTTTCAACTAGATCTTTTATGTCACAAATGGCCAATCCAATCGAATGACAAATGCTAACCTAAAATTTCTGTGTAGCCCTCACTGCAACGGAGGGGAGACATGGGCTTAAAGAGATAGACGAAATAACTGTCCATATGATTCCTTTCTAGAGGGGACAAAGCAATACAATTCAATTTTATGTCTCAATAAAGCTTCCTTCTTTAGAGAAAAGAAGTTTCTTAAAAGAGAGAAGAATCTTATTCTCTAAACTAGGCATTAAAGCGTGTGTTCTGCCAAAATAAGTTTTTGAGGACTTGAAAACAATTTTTATACTTTAAAACATAAAAATGACTTGATAGTTCCAAAGGGGTAAAAAAAACTCTTAAAATGATTTTGGACTTTCATTTTTTTCTAGTAGATTCAGATTGCCTTTTTTATATTTAATTCTGAAAATTTCGTTGATCGCAACGAAATGAAATAGAATTTTCAGTCTCATAATCAAATTGTTATAACGTCAGGTTTCATTAGAACCTCAATGTTCAAATATATACATATAAATAAATAAATAAATAAATATATATATATATATATATATATATATATATATATATATATACAGAATAGATAGATAGATACATAGATAGATATATAGATATATATATATATATATATATATATATATATATATATATATATATATATATATGATTGCCTTAGATTAAAAACTAAAGCCAATGAAATGTGTTGTACCTATTTACCCCAAAATGTGATACGTAAAAGAAGCATTCATTTATATAAAGTTGTTTTTTTCTGTACCTAACACTGAATCCAAGAAAGAAAAAAATCTTTAAGAATAGCGCTTAACTGCTAGTTAGAACATCAGAACCTACAATCTCAAAAGAAAAGAAAGGAATTTAAAATAAATGATTCTAATATTGTTGTACATGTAAAATTGGGTTACATTACAAAAGTTTTGAATTTCTGGAAAGGAGGGGGCATTTTTTTTCACAAAACAATGAAATCATAACATAAAATCCATATAGCTTAAATAATGGCTTGATAAAGAAGCTTTGTTAAATAGAATTTTTAAAATTGCTGAAAATCAAGAGCTTTCTCGAAGAGTTTGAGAATATATTTTTGCTATAGTAAGAACAAATTAAAAGAAATGACATTGTCCTCTATCAGAATTGTATAGCCGAGACTAGCTATTAGTTATGTCAGCCTATAAACGTAAAATATATTAATTTAACATACACTTTTATATAGTTCCTCGTTCTTTAAAAACAAGGCTGTATTTAAGCTAAAATGAGCATCTCAAATTTCTGTTTCTTTCATTTTTTCAATATTTTGCATTTTTCAAGCAATTATTCAAAATGGATACAAATACTAATTTTTTGTTTATACTAAGTTACAATTATATATCTTATTAATTACTTTTAACAAAATATTTTAAATTTTCATAATTTATGTTTCATATATTTACATACATGCGCATTCAAATATTTTAATATTAACTTTCTACTTATTTTCTGCTTATCCTTAGGTTTCTTTCCAATGTCCAAACTGGAAAGAATTAAATTTTTTAAGCAATTGTATATAACGCGCACGTAGCCTTAAATATAACGAAATGTTATAAATAAATTCATGTGCGAATATTATTTTAACTAACAGAATCATCCTCTAGCGCGTAATACCTAATGACTATATTACAATTAATCATCTTTTGCACAGGAGGGATTATATCACCCCTCTCTTATATGCGGCAGTTTCAGAGACTCTGCACGAGTACTTTCAATTCTTCTGAGAAAACTTATTAAGGTTCCCGTAATTGCTCTACCTCCTGAATCATTTAGCCCTTTTTTTCAAGGATAGGAGATGGGTAAAATTACAATTTCAGCCTCTATCAACATAATTACGTAACTCAATTAGGATATTATACGCTCAGTTGTGCCTGAATGTAGAGAATATTGAAAAGTTAATTTCTTGATTTTCGTCTGAAAACTTTCCAGTAAACTTTTCTGGTTTTTTTTGCCATTAGCATAACTTTACCTTAAATGAAAAGGTTCTAAACATGATTAAAACTCATTTTCTACATTTTACATTATGTTTAGGCTCCATTTATGTATTAAAAATATTTTTGCTTAAAGGTAGAGTCTTTACTTACAGGTAAGGATTAATGGTATGATGATTAAAATTTTAAAAATAGTATTTTTATGTGTACATTTAAACATCGACTTTTTTGGCTTGATAATTTGTGAGTTAACTCCCAATAATGAAATCAGAATTTGGTGTTTTGTAGCCTACTGCCACGTTTAAATTGCAAAAGGATATAAAACTAACTACAGTACTCTATGTAAGTTTTAAAAATTTTGATTTTTATTTTTAATAGACAGCATGTGCATCTCATAATATTGGTGTAGACAAATGCCTCTCTATAACACTGTATGAAAATGTTTTGGTACACTTAATTCTGTAATTTTAAATTTATACTGATGTAGTACAGAGTATAAGTAAATTTCTATTTTAATGATAATAATTTATTACTTTAGCTAAGAAATGGATAAACTGTAAATATTTTTGATTTTAGATATTTTATTTCTTTCTTTATTATTATTTTTTATTTGGATTTTTTTCAATTTTGTTCAATTTTATTTATTTTTATTAGTTATTTTTATATGCTTCCGCAACAGTCCTGCTGAGGGAATTTCCAACATTTTCCTTGTGTCCAGCAAGGTCATCATTGCAGTACAATTTGACGAGAGAAAAAAAAGAAAAAAAAACTCAATCGTGTCCTGACGAATATTGTTTTTTTTTAATTCCAAAGAAAGACAGATTAACTTTTTTACTTCTTCTAGCAAATTTTTTAGAGAGGCTTTCGCTTCATTATGACTTTCATATATTTGCAGGTTTTTCATTTTCGGGGAAGTCTTTGTACTTGGGAAAAAGAATTCAATGTAAAGGACTGGTGCAACTGTTTCTTTGGGCAGAAAACAATTCATAACTATCCGCTGAAATACTAATGTTTAGAACTTTAAGATTAAAGAGATGAACTTCTTGTTTCTCCCCTTCATTTTCAGCCAGTAAGCGTTAATACTGCATTATAATATTGTGCTTTGCAGACGGTTACATTACGCATATTTCTTACTTTGTAAAGCATTTTTTTAAATTAATATCTAGCAGATTTTAAATAAGGAAACAGAGAGCTTCGAATGTCTAATGAAAACGTGCCCTACAATTCATTTTGTACAATTTTGTAACTTAATTCAAATTTTTCGTGATTCCGAACTTAAAAGTAATGACCAGTTTGTGTGTGTATGTATTTGTATTTGTGTGTATTCGAGTTTGTGCGTATTTGTGTTTGTGTGTATATATGGGAGTCTGAGTGCGTGTATGTGGGAGAGACAGAATCCTTCTCTCAAAATTTGTACTAAAATAAGAAAGAAATTCAAAGAAAGGTATTTTATAATAAGTGCTGTATCTGCTATTTTTACTCTTTTTTTATTTTTAAACAATGGAAAACAATTATAAAAGTTGTCCAATTAATCTCGATAATCTGAAATATATATTCTCTCGGACTAGCAAACTATCTCTTTTAAACAGATCATGATGTCCCGTAACCAAACGATAACCGAATGCTTAGAACATTGGCTTTCTGCTCCAAAGTCTCTTGTTTTGAATCGTGGGTATCAGCAGACTTTAAACTGAGGGCTGTTTAACGCTCGTGAAGTAAAATCCAACTAGAGTGCGTCCAAAATAATTCAACCGAGTATGCATGAATTTGTTTCGAAATGCTCGGCAACTGATTTTTGTCGTGAATTCCTTTCTGTCCTACAGATATAATGAACAAAATGATATGTACTTATTTCCTCCTTAATATATAGTTTCAAGGAAACCAAACTGTAACTCATTACAAATTCTTCACTACAACTAAAGTTCTGCTTCTGATTTTTTAACGTAAGAAATAAATCACATTTGCATAGAATACATTTGAGCGAATACAGTGTTACATTTCTTCTTAACACTCACCCGAAACTTTTCATCCCTAATCTAAACGTTGCTCCAAAGAGAGAAACAAATCTCAGTTCAACCTTAAGAACTGCTGATTAGAGGCAGTAGCACGTTGTAAATCTTTAAAGGGGATTAAGCTTCGCGTATATTAGTTTTACTTATAGAAAAAAACCTTCAAAAAGTCTTAAAAATCTATATAATTAAGTTTCTTTTTTTTTTTTCTTCACTAGCACATCGAATTTTAAAGCAGATCCTTCGCAATACAAACACAGTTGCTGCTCAGTCAATATGCTAAACGAGCTTTCTCACGTCTGGAGCCGTAAACCAAGTTTTCTAATTCCATTAAGACGAAGAAACGAAGGATCTGTTCGACGAAATCTTATTAAGTATGCTCGGCGAAGCAAAAGAATTTGCAGAAAAGGGGAAGAAAAAAACATATAAAGTATACACACATCGAAAACCCGTCTTATCTTGGAATAAATAAATAGAGGTAGCGGCGGGAATTCCATCCGTCAAAGTCGATTTCTACGAGATTGGAAGTACTAATTGAGCTCTTATGTTCCTCTTTCCTTGCCTCCAAAGAAAAATGTTCTTTTGGAAGAATTTATGTCGAAGAAAGACTTGCGTTTAATACAGGCTGCTATCCACGAGTATATCTAATAATAAACCTATTCTTCAGAGATTTAAAACCTAATTTTTGATATAAACAGAGCATATACGTAATTATTTTCTTATTTCCTAATAAGTACATTTATCGTTAGTTTTAAATGATAAGAAAGATTCGAACAAAAATAAGTGAAACATTTATACAAATGCTCCCCTTAAATATAATTATGGAGCAAGTTTTTCTTTATGCGTTCATCTAATTGGACAGAATATATGTTTACACGCCCTCAAAATTACGATGCGTTGATAATCAAAGCAATGCTTGAAACATAAATATTTTAAATGCAGTTTTTGTTTAGTTTTTATTTTGGTTGGAAATTTAAAGACTTGGTAATAATAAAAAATATAAATAAATTAAAGTTATTCCCAGTTGGAATGAAAAATAATAAATATGAAACTAATCATGTGATTCAGAAAAGGTATAACATACATCACAACTACACAGTAAAAAATGAAATATCTGTATGGGCAATATTTCAAAAGCGAAAATTCTTTTAAAGAAAGAAATGTTATAATTAAAGATAATTCTCTTTGACATATTGCCTTCTTCGTTTATTTCTGACTCATTTTACTTAAGTTCTCTTTTCGTCTCAATTTTTTTCACTGACCAAGTACGCATTAGGGAAACTCAAAAATCGAAACCTCAGTTTTTACAAGTTACCGGCCAATTGCAGTCAATCCAGCCCACTAAAATCCGAGACGTCTCCAGTGAATTGGGGGGGGGGGGGATTTATAAATCCCTTTTAATTATAGATATCTACATGACATTATATAGCAACAGATATAAGCAGCAGAAAATTTAGATAGCAATTATGTTTCAATGTTGTCCGAAATTCGTTGAAAATGCCTGGTTCTTTCAAACGAGGACTGTAATGATAGCATCCTAAAGCTATTTTACACCACAATTCATTACAGATGCGTGGTTCTTTTCTTTATAGGATGGACGGATAGGACCTGAATGCTTTTGAAATTTTGCAGAATAATTCATTGATGACGCTTAGCTCTGCTGGCTTTGTGGGCTGTATTGGTAATGCCTTAATGCTTTTGAAATTTCGCAAAACAATTCATTGATGACGCTTAGCTCTGTCCTTTGTGAGCTGTAATGATAACATTTTCATGCTATCTAAATTTGGCATCATAATTCGTAGTAGGTACTTGGTCCTTTCTTTTGTGGGCTGAATTGACTGAAGCTTACAAGAACTGAAGAAGTAAATCAAAAACTCGGATTCGGAACCAAGTGATCCAACCAAGTGATCGTATGTTGAGTAGGGTGTCAAAACATTGAGACTAGAATTTAGATTGAGTTTAAGTGTACGAACTCTTGACAAAAAATTATATCATAAATTTTAAATGTAATAAAAGTCCATCAGTCTTAAATTTAGCTCTGCAGTAGTAGACACAAGTCCAGTTGCGGATTTACCAGCAGGCTGAGTAGGCTGGAGCCTAGGGTGGCAAATTTTAAGGGGCGGCAAATTTAGTTCATAAATTTTTTATTTCGATTTACAAATTTAAAAAAAATTATTATACACACACAAAATACGAATGATTTTGCGAATTCAAAGTCACGCAAAAAAGTATTGTAATGCTTTTATAATTTAACTTAAATTATAATACTAACAAATAATTAAGAAAAGATATATTTATTGTATTGTTTTTAAACTGTGAGTGTAATAATAAATATTTATCAACGTTCGCCAAATGTATATTTTTTATGTAAGCTTTATTCATATTATGTAAGTATTGTATAGTTTTAAGACATACCTTACCTTACTTTAAAAGTGGTTCATGATTGAGATATTTTTTGCTTAAAATAATGTTTTTTGATAATTCTTTGCTGTAAAAATAATCAAGGATCTAACACGGTACCATAGTTCTCAATGATACTAACCATACGGGAAAAGTTGATGTAACGAGGATGATGGAGCACAAATCATAAAGTTGGAATTCTATTGATAGAAAATTGATATGATTGTGGACTAAGATATCAAAATTTAGAGGCGGCAAAAATTGAATAGCGTACGGGCGGCAAATCTGTAAATCCGCCACTGCACAAGTCGAGTATTAAATGAACCTTTTTGTATGTTTGTTCAGACATTTTGTCTTCCTACAAATAACTTGGAAGTAACTTAGGTCAAAAAAAGCTTCATCTCAGTTCAGCTATCTTAAAAGTTGCCCAAAAGAGTAAATCTAAATATTTTTTGCAAAAGGAGCAATGGGCGTCTTTCATGTCCCTCTTTTCTTTTAAGATTATTTTTTGCTAGCCGCAACGAACAGATAAAAATTTTTTACTATCAGCTGACTAGGCACAGATTTGTTTAGAATACAAATTTTTGAAAATATTTCCTTACAATTTTTCTGAGAGAACTGATATGAATACTTTAAGTTGTACCTGAATTAAGCTATAACTATTTTGATACAAGTCAGATTTTTCTTCATTTATTCATATTAAAAATGGCGTACGTTACAATTTTTATGTTTTTCAAGATTTTGGATCTCAAAGTATGTATTTTTGAAAACACTTAAACATAAAATCCATTCTGAAAAATTTTTTACTCTATTTATATTTAAATAGAACTTTATAGACGGCACACATTTTTTAGCTTTTTTTTAAATATTTTTAGCTTTACAGCTTGAAGGAAAATATCCAGTCGCATTCTATTTTATCTTTTTTAAATACATACAATGCTGTACAAATTATAACGGATTTCTGAAAATATCTAAATGGAATATATCTCTTTACTATAACCAAATTTATTTAACCCTACTTTTTTCTAATATGTTCATATAATATATATATATATATAAAAATATTTTCTGTATAGAAATAACCAAATTATTTTGTAGTTTTTCCACCTTTTACAATTTAAAAAGCCTTAGGCCTTTCAGGTATCTCATCAATAATTTCGACTCGGAGTTACATGTATTTAACGAGACAACGTAAAAAATATTATATCTATGTGGATAAAAATTACTTGAACGGAATTATAGAATATCTGAAGCATGGAAAAAGGAAGCAACATTTCTTACAAAAGAAATTGTATTGGAATGACGCAAGATGTCGCTGAGCGTTTAAAATAAACCGAAATAAACAAAAGAAAACATGTCAAAAATTAGAAACTTCAACCTAAAATTTCACATTACGATTTATTCTTGTTAGACTTAATGCAAAAAAACATAGAAAAATTAAAGAAATAACTGTAATTTAGTTCACGTTGGCACCGAAAAATAGAAAAAGTCATAAAAAATCACACAGTGTAATAGCTATGTTGAGTATAATAAGACAACATATAAAAGTTATGCCCTCGCTCATTTTGAACTTGATTCTGATGAGAAAAGGTCTTGTGTTTGTCTCCATTATTTTTTTATCAAATAGAGAACACGTACAGAATTAGTGATGCAATTTTGACACAATTGTTTTTACTTTGTCTCAAAAAAATTTTACTACATAAATTTCTGTAAGATTTTAATTAAATACTATAATACTTAGATGGTGAGTAAGAAAGGAAAAGACTATGGTTGATGAATAACACAATTTAGACTTTGCTTCGTTTTGTGAAAAATAAAATATCTTTCTTTTAATATTTACTATCATAAATTTGTATATCAAGGGAAGATGCATAGTTCGGATCAAAACCAAAACAGGATCTAAAAAATTATCGGTGTCTTTCTTCTCAGAAGTATTTATTTTCGCCCACAGTCAACTGTTGGTCGATAAATATAAAGTTATAATCTTTCTTTACGCTCTTGTAAATTATTGTGTTATCCTAAACATAGAGATGAATTATCTTATTTTTAGAGCCCTGTAAAATTTATATCACTCTCAAAAACATGTAACAAACATCTGGACAAACTGACTGAAGGCAGGGACTGCAGGCCCGCACGCAACCTCCTCCACCATAAAACTCTTCATTGGACCCACGTAGCCACTGTAGCTAGTAGCAGCCGGTGGGAACCGTAAAACTTTAACAAACTCTTTTTTTTTTTTTTTTGGACCCATTCAGCAGTCACGTAGCAAATAAGAGTATGCTCTGACAAGCAAAGAAGCCAGCAGCTTATTCATCTATGATCTTGGGTATATTTTTTAAAAAATTTTCATCAAGTTATGAAGTACAAATAATAAACACTTTCATAGCCCATAGATTTCACAATAGTTAATGCAGTTAAGAACAGAAACTGAAAGGGGAAAGACATGCCCTAAATAGAATCATTAATACTATTTATTTGTAAAAATTGAAATATCTGAATTTATTTTAAGCTCAAGCAATATTTTTCAATTATTTTTTTTCTTTAAATAAATATGTAAATTTGTTCTTTATGTGAAAATAACATAATTAGATAATATGAGTCTAAAATCTGTATTGCGGTATATCAGTTGTAGGACCATCATTCCTTTCTACAGATTTATAAAAGACTTGTCAATTATATGATATTAGACTATAATTAGCCAAATAAAATTATGTTTATAATGCAAGAAACAAATCTTTTCATTTGATAAATTTGACTAATTTTTTATGGTTATTCCGTTTTAAGTATTGCAATTATTCATAAAATTATCTTAATGCATGCCAAAGTTTATTTCCTTAAAATTTTTACCATGAATTAAGGGAACTTATTTAACAAAATTAATTTTAAAAAACTTGTATTGATCCTATAATGTACGAGTATATAAAAACAGAAATTGATCAAAGTAATTGGGCAACCTTCAGACTTTTAAGGGTGGATGTTAATGCAATCGATCAACATTCACTAAACCATATACGGATGATAATACTATATACCGTGTATCGCAAAATTAGTTTGTTTTCTGACGAAACTGAATATTAGTTTTTTTTTTTTTTTTATTATAGCGGAGGCACTTGTCGTCTAACATTCGCCCATACTACGCTGCAGTTTACTGTCCATCTTACTATGGGGGCACCATATAGGCGGACAGTATTATCCCCTATGAAGGTACGACACAAACGGAAGCATTTTTCGTGGCACGACGCTGGAATTCGATCCGAGCACCCTTAGCACTGAAAACAAGTGCGCTGTACCACAGGGCCGCCACAAGCCCCGAGTATAAGATATTCAATCTTACAAACTGCTAACACTGTTAGAAAACCTTCATTCGGACATAAATATTAGAATCACGTCAGTAACATACATTTATAAAACATTAAACGAATAACAGCCCTATATTTGATGCATCTGGTAAAATGGCTACTGGTACCGAATGCATGGAAAATAAGATATTCCCTTTTAAACGTTTCAAAAGTTGACAACATTTCCTTAATTTGTGCTTACTTTGAGCATTTCTTTAATTTGTGCAAAATATTTGACAGAAAATGCGTCAATAAGAGAATTCTGTTATTGACACTTTATAATCCTAAACCATACATAAAATCCTCAATAAGTATGAACCTGTAAAATCACAACAAAATCTCTATCGAAAACGACATATTTACTGTACTGGAAGCTTTCATGAAAAATCTTTTACACCGTCAACTGAAATTTTACCCATAACTGAAATATATTCTATATTCTGAAATCTTGACGATGAAACCAATACCTTCATAAATAGACAGTCTCACTTCATTATGGCATGTCCTAACGACGAGAAGAGAAAATTTCAATCAGGTTTATTCAGCAGTTCGGCAGCATCTCCTAACTCGATTATCCGAGCTCCATCGATCCGGGCGAAGTTTAATATCCATCCAAACACGAGCTCCCTACTGTGTTACCTGGATTTCTAAAATGACCTGGTGTTTCCTTTCTCCTCTTTTGCGTTACAAAATTAATCTTGTGAAGTCTATGTCCTTTGTCGAAAAGCGTTTCGTCCTGTCTTGGAACTGTCACAATGCGTACATTTCTCTGAGGACTTTATTAAAACCAGAATTCCCTCTGCGCATTCAAATACAGCTGCATTCTTATGTTAGAACCCGAGAATCATGACGTTTACTGTCTTCCCAATTAAAGCCATTCTTGGATTGAAACACACGTAATTCATTTATGAATTATTAATTAGATATGGGACGTATCTAGCTTTTCACCTACTTTGTTGTTTATTTATATAATGTAACTTGAGAGAAATGCTCAAGAATATTGAATAGGAATGATTTTATTCCTTTTGTAAAACATTTATGGAATACATATTATCATGAAATATAGTAAACTAAATGAAATACTCTCTATAAAAGGGTTACATCTAGATTAATTCCTAGGATATTCGATATCAAAGTAGTTTACTTTGGAACAGTGGGAATTAATCACTCGCTCACAAAGTGAAGTCAAACTTAAAAGTGATCGCATATATAAGTGAAATAGACAGCTAAATTTAATAGTCATTAAGATATCCATGTTGCATGCTGATTTTGAACTAAAAGGGTTGACAAAGATATCGTAAGTACTATTACTGTTAACATATTCTCTGACACCAAGTGCTAATATTTGAGAGTGTCTCTGGTGGTAATATCTAATTATACATTGGCATCTATCACGCTGTACTAAAAAGATGATTAACATCAAAAAAGTGAAGTTTTGAGTGGATTGGAATGACCAGAGTGTTTTGAAACTTTCAGAGACACACAGGCTTCTGTATGCAATAGAAAACACCAGAGACTCCTGAAACCTTCTATTCCAAAACAAACATTCTTCGGCTCTTCACTTTTAAACTATCAGTGACTGGAAAAATTGTTGAGAATGTTCACTTCGCCTACTGAATTTACAAACACAGCATTCCAGTTCTCATGCACACAGATGAAACTGTAAACTTGAAAATCATAATTGTAGA
Organism: Dolomedes plantarius; assembly: GCA_907164885.2. Lineage (NCBI taxonomy): Eukaryota > Metazoa > Arthropoda > Arachnida > Araneae > Dolomedidae > Dolomedes > Dolomedes plantarius. Next base: position 62,563,518 of record OU015492.1, read on the forward strand.
CTTCATAGGACAATAGCATTGTAACACGCAGATGTGCTGCATTTAAAAGGTAAGCAAAATATTACATAATGACCACTCCCGTTTTTGCAGCCTCCGTGATTCTAATGCTGATTAATCGCGTAAAAACCGACTCTGAGTTCTTTTGACCACTCAGTTATTTTTTAACGTAGGATTTTGTTCCTCCATAAAGGTCCTGCGGAAAGCAAAATTTCAGATGTCCTGTGTCGCAAGTTATAATTTTGGCAACGTCAAAACCAGTCTGTATCGCTTGAGCAAGCAGCAAACAGTTAAACAGAAAAGTACCAAAATGCGTCAAAATTTTGACATATATATATATATATGTATATAGTATATATATATATATATAACAGACATTCATACATACGTACCTATACACATACAAAGAGGTAAGCAATGATAAGTAATCCTACATAAATAATCCGCTGTAGTTTCGTTAGAAGAGACTACCTGAAATTTTTCTTTTGTTCTTTCCTATACACTATTTATTGAGAAAAATCAGATTTTGGCAATGTTAGGCAAAATTCCCCTCCTAGACCTTATGATTCATAAAAACTTGCTCAGTTGACACATTTTTATTATGATTTTAATTAAATTTTAGATTACTTTAAGACTTCTGGATTTAGCATAACTCCTCTGCAAATTACTGTATTTTTTATCATCAATCCCTTACAACAGTGGTTCTCAACCTGGGGGTCCCAAGAGGTTCAATTTAAATAACTTTTTATCGAATTTCACCAAAAAATTGTCAAAATTTATTCACCATGAAACGCAGTAGTGCTTTTTAAAGGAAAAAATCCCTTTCAAAACGCAAACCCAGTTCCTTAGAATTCTACTGCTTTCATTTAGTGCTTGTAGGTAAGAATGAGGGTAAATGAAATTCACGGTCACTTACTTCGCACTGTACAGAAATTCTAAACGTCAGTTCGTCTTTCATCAATCTCCATCGTCACTTTTGGCATTACTATTGCAGTTTCCCCACAGGAAAAAGCAATTTTATTTTGGTACTAAGAGTTTTTCTGTATTTATTGTTATGAAATACGAAATCCATACTGTAGGTGCATTATTTTTCTTGAGGTTTTGTTCTGTTCTTTTGCTTACCTCTGCCGCAGCGATTAATGTTTCTTAGTGTTCGCCAATTCTTTCAAATTTCACTTTTATTAAATTAAACATTTAGTTGGAACTTAAATGATGGAAAAGGTATTTTATTGTTTTTTTTCTTTATGTCTTACAAGGGCCTTTAAATGAAAATATGTAGGGTGGTAAGGGGTGGAGGTCTCACTACTCTACAAATTTATGGTTGAAGTACAAAAAGTTATTTAATAAATTTTAATACATTTTGCCCCCAATTTAAGTCTTTTAATTTATCTTTTAATAATTCTTTGGGATGTTCTGCCTCATATTATTCAAATTTGAAACAATCAATCTAAAAAATCCTATATCCTTAGTTATAGCCCTTTGGGGACAGATCGTTGAGAAGCACTGGAATTTCATGGAACACATACACTCGATCAATTACTGAAAACTTTTTCCTGTTAAGCAAATTTCTGCAGTAATGGAATAGGATACTTATCCTGTTAAGCTACTCGGTTAAGGACTTTAATCCCCCTTGTGGGTCACGAATCCAAAGTATCCTTGATGTGGTGGGCTAAACCAATTTCAACTAGACTGCAATTTAAATTAAAGGATTTTTTCCGTTAATTTTCAGCTTTCCCTAATTGATCTACATGCCATAGATAGCTATTGAGAGGAGAGCGTGCATCGGAATAAAATGCATATTTCGAGTACAAAATTTTCATTTGTCTAGGTTCTACATTTTAATATAGGTTGTTTCTTTTCGTATTGTTTTCATTTATGGAGTGAATAATGATATTCTGTTTTACCCTTTATACTTTTAACTGTAGAAGATAAGCTCTAGTTTTCTGGAACCTCAATCGTAAACTGTGTTAAATGGGCATATAAACTTTTTTTATGTCCCCAACTAAAAAAGAGTATTTAAAATTTGGCGTACGTTATACAGCCATAATCATCAGGTGATAAGATAACCCCGCATAAACTCTTTCAAGGATCAATTAACATTACTTCACGAATTTTATAGCTTCGTTCCGCCACAAGCCCATTTTACCAATCTATTGCATATTAAAACAATAAAGAATGTATGTGAATGGATATGTACACACATATTAGAGATTGTAAAAGTTAAAATGTTTCTCCCTCTCTTTCTGAGCTGTAAAAATCCTACCCTTGCACTCAGAAATCGGCAAGAGATATAGTCTTTCAGGGCAGTTCAGTTTGAGTTTACAATTTTTATTTTGTCACCGGTAGTGTAGTTTTTGAGTTTCGGATCTTCTGTATTGACAACTCAGATAAGCCAAAATAAGCGTTTTAAGTTGAGGAAAATTCCGTAAGACACAAAATTTGGTAATGCCGCTAGTGCATTGTAAATGGAGTTTTGTCATACGAAAAGTGGTTAAGCCAGTTTCAGAGCTTTTCCATTATTGGTATTTATTTCCGTATCTTTTACCTACAACTCGTGGATCTCAATTTTGAATCGAAAATTTGGAGAAACTCTAGAATTTAGTTACTAATTTAATTTGGTCTCAAATTAGTTCGGGACGCCACAATTTGGTCCTTAAACATCCTTGGAAGTATCCGCTCAATAAAGGCTCCTTAATACTTTTGTCTAACCTTTGAACTTAATGTAAGTAGAAGTGAAACATACGTTTGCATACTATATCCCTTTGCAGAATGTAGTGTAAGTTCTGCTAGTTTCATTGTCAGAGATAATTTAACTATTAGCCAATGTATATGTTTAAATATATTCCTACAATAATTTCCAAGTTGCTTTTAGGTTACATTCAAATTTTTTTCTAAACTATGTATAGAAGACCATTTATTTATATTAAGCTAAGAGACTTAAGATGTTTTGAACTAAAAGTCCATCATATGCTTTAAACTAAAAGTCCACCAAGTCCATCTATACAAGCTGGATATTAAAATCGAAACTTTCGAGCTCTGCAGGGCCCATAAAGCAAGTTTTTAATCATCTTATACCTACTTTGCGACTGTTCGTACATTTTATACGCGTGAGTTTTAATAACCAAATAGCTTTGTTAGCCATAAAAGAATGGAGAGATAGAAATAAAATTTATGAGACAGCTCTCTTCACCTCTTATTACGTCGCCGGAAAAGCTACGATGGAAAAACAGAAGAAATTTCTTTAGTTATAAAACAGAAACTTTTCTCCTTGATATTCCATCTTCTTAACGAATTTTCATCCTCTCATAAAAATGTCTCGTTGCCTTTTATCATTTTTATTTTCTTCTTGAGTTCATAAACCAACTTTCTTTATTACTTTAAAGAACGGGAAAGACAAGAGCGTGCATAACAAAATATCGTTAAGTATACTTCGTTGATGAAGAATACTGAAAAAATAAAACACGTAGCCTCGTTTACTTGCATTAAACAAAACAAAAAAAGGAAACAAGTCCTCAATATTTCTCTTAACATTATTGGATTTGCAAGCCTACTTTTTAACTAGTTACACTTTTAAACCTCTCTTCTTCGTCCGATATTTTTATGTAAGCTTTGGTTTCAAGTTTTTGGTATTTATCAAGGCCACTGACATCTTCTTTAATGGTTAATTCATTTTCAAGGATTTTCTTATGCAAACATGAGGATTCAAACTTGGTTTAAAGTTGCTCTTTTCCTTTTGGGTTTTAATCAATTTCTTGATTATCGAGAAATGTTAATGATGAAAAGCTTTGCTTTATGTTATTAGAATTACATTCTTTAAAAAAATCAAAAAAACTTTAAAATAAGGAAGTTTTAATTTCCTTTTTTAAATTGTTTTAAGTATCTCAAATTTTTAAAATTAAATGAAAATACTTTAAATTTATACAATAGACAAGTTACCCGTTAGATATTTAAGATAAACCGTAGTTAACCCATAAGGTGGTTAAGAAATGTTGCCCCTTTAACGTAGTAACACCCATCTGCTATGAGCAAGAATCTTTCCTCATACCTCTATATTTTAAGGTGATTGCCTACGTTCGGAGCCAATTTTTTAAATTTTTTTAAGGATTTTTTGGTCTTTTATGGTAAAATAGCGTTTAAAAATATAAAAAAAATTTTAAAACTTGCCTGTAAATACCATACTAATTTATACATTGGTCAATTTGAAGTAATTTTTAATGAAATTTAGATAAAACGCCTATCACTCTGCACAAAATTCTAATGCTACTATTTTAATTTCCTTCTTACACATGACTAGGGGCTTCGCCCCTAGGCTCGCTACGCTCGCTCCTCTGTTAGGGTCAAGGTCAAGGTATATTGAGTTTGTTGGATTGCCATGGTCTTACGACTTTACCTCCAGTAGCAAGATATGTACATCAGAAAATATGTGCTCAGCAGTAAAATAAAAATTAAGCCCTCTTCAGATAAGTAAAATGAAAAATTTAATAAGAATTAAAAGAATAAAATTCAAATATTTAGTAAAAATGAGCGTCCACTGGGATCGAACCGGGGACTGTCGCATACGAGCAGCGCGCTCAAGCACAGCGCCAATCATGGCGCAGCAAGTTGAGGAATAAGTTGCTAATAGCGAGATACATAGGGGTGATTCTCGGGCAATGCAACAGCTTCCATCCATTTACTGTTGAAGGGGAATCACTGTTTCAGCTTTAAAATTCAATTAAAAATCGAAATTTTAAGATAGAGACTTGGAATGAGGTTTATATGAATGAGAAAGCTTTCATCTTCCAGATGATGTAAATATTTTCTTTGTAAGATAAAAACTCGAGGAGCATCGATATTACATCCACATATGTGACGATATTTCTCGAAAAAGTGGGTTTAATATTTTGATGAAAATATTAGTCTGTTTTAAATTATTTTTAATCAAATGAGGTCTTTTTTTGAAGGAGAAATGTCTGTAGTCTTAGACTGTAAAAAGATCAAAATTCTACGATTAATTTTTGGCGAGTTATCGTAATCTGAACATGAAAAAGTCAATCTTTTTCCACAAAACATAAAATGAAAAAAAAAAATTAAAGTCCGACGAAGATGAGACATGTCTTACTTTCTTCCCCGCATTTTTCTGCATCTATTGGTATCGGTCTCGACCCCATACCCCCAGTGGTTTCGGAGGAGATAGCGTGACAAGCTTTTGACAGCGGCTGCTGCGACGGCGCCGGTTACTTTTTTTTAGAATAGAGATATACATATAACAGTTATCTTCAAAATGACCTACAATCTGAGAGAAATTTTAAAATGCAAAAATAATACAGACAATTTTATGTTCCAATATGAAAATTTTCCCCGATTCGTCATTCCTTTCCTTATAAAAACAACCCCAAACAAAAAAACTATTTATTATACATCAATTATTGTACGTAATTTCATTAACAATAGCATCTAAAACATTTCCTGAAAATTTTATCAAATTATATGCATTATTATGTGAAATATCATGATAACGGTAGAGATTTGTGCTAAAAAACATAATTCTGAGAAAAACGCATTTAAAGTTGTCACTTCAGTTTTGTTTTAGACGATGTTTTTTAAAATAGCTATAACTCAACTTCTAATTGATGTAAAATGAAAATCAAAACGGCTTTGAAAAGAGAAAAAATTGAATTACACGATTCTTGCAAAAAAATAAAATTGACCAAAATAGTCAAAAAATGGCATTTTCAACGTAGGCAGTCACCAACCATCATCTGACCACTAAACCGTTCAGACACTGTGAGAAATACTGAGAATTTCATACCTCACATTCTCCCTCACTTTCTTTTGCCATTAAACCACAAGATGCTGACTTTTCCTAACAACATGTTGGCAGCACGTACTTACTCTATTATATATTTTTCTGACGATGGTACTGTTTTCAAATCTATTAGTATTTTGTTCCATGCATCCTAATGGTCCAGCAGTGTTATTTAATGGACCTGCAACAACTGTCTGCTAGGACGTTGAATCGAAACTCGAACCTCTAGACTCAAACGCATTCGTTCTAACTATTAAATCATCCCAGCAAAAATATTGTATTGTGAATTCCGCCACCCACATTTTATAGTGTTTATTTTATCTTCTTTCCACAGTGTAGGTTCGGCATCGAATCCTGGCTGAGGCATGGACTGTCTTACACTGTTCCCTCATTTGTAGGAATGCTCGTTCACCTTTGTTGCTACTCAAGTGACCAACCAAACTCGTGAAGGAGATGGGGTGTGAAAATAAATATTGTTAATTCCACTGTTTATAACGTTGTTTTGAGAATTTTGCTCAAAACAATATCAGTAGATTACAATCATAATCAACTAAGAGATGTCACCTTCAATTATTTCTGTTTTATGGTGTTTGAAATGAAAAGTGCTACACATTAAATGATGATAGTATAGTTACAAATGAAATTATTAGTTTTTTCTGACAAATTAATACCCCAATTTTATTTTAAATTTTTTTCAATATTTGAGTAAAAAAAATAAAAGCTTAGTGAGCTTAGATAAAAGCTTAGATAAAAGCTTAGTGAGCTTAGATAAAAGCTTAGATAAAAGCTTAGTGATATATACTGTAAACATAAAATGCAAAGTATTTTTTGTGTTTCTCCTAATGTGAGAGCTATCGCGGGGCTCTCAAAGGTAGGATTCAAACTGTCTAAAGTTCCAAAACTATTTATTAGGTCTCGGAACTACAAATAATCACTATAATGTATTTAAAACTATCTTCATCAAGCTAGTAATCTAATCCTATCACTTGTTTAAATCTACTCTGTCCATCTCTAGCTATATTTTAGTCCAAAATCTCACCAAACTTTAATCGTTACTTGATCCAAATGGTCTTTTCTAATGCATCAGTAGGCTTCGTGGAATTGTTTTTAAGTCTGTTAGGTGCACGGTATAAATCATCTGAAACTGTATTCAATGTCTAATTCATTCTTTTAACCACTGCTGTCTGAAATTTTATTTACGTAATCTACCTCTACAATCTTTACCTCTACGAGGGAAAATCGCATGAGGCGTTGAGAAAGATTCTGTAAGAACCAAGACACAAGTTTAATTGGGTGAGACACGCTGAAACATGCGGCTATACCTTACAACATGTATGTGGTAAGAGAACTTTTTTATATGCAAGTAGGGAGTGAATACCCTTCCCACTTTAAACGTAGAAGAGAAGTTAAGCGCTTTATTTATTGGTTTTACAAATGAGAAAAAATCAAGGTATTAAACTCAAAATAATTATCTATTGAATCTTTTAATTTTTGAAATGAAGTTTTAGCTTATTGAAGTGTGGAATATTTACTTACTAATAGATATGGTGCATAAAGAATATTTGCTCATAGACTGAAAAAAATCTTGGACGTCTCCCATTTATTAATTAATACGTAATGGTTATGACGTAGAAAACAATATATGTGAGCTGAGTCGTATATCCTAGTTAAAATTGTTTAATTTTTGTGCGAAGAGGGCGGGTGATCAAATATTTTTTTTAGCAAAAAACAGCTTTTTTGTGCAATATATAAGGTGCTAATTCTCAGAAATATTTTCGAAAACTAAAATTAAACTGGCCCTCAAAATTAAATCTGCGTATCCTTAAGATTGTGAAGTATTGTGGTAATTTTTGCTATACATTGTAAACTCTTAAGGTTTCTTGTCACTCCAGTTAAGGTTGCGAAAAAGTATATTAAAGCGAAATTTGTGCAACAGAAGGGTATTTACGCCACAGCAAGCAGCGAATAAAATTAGAACTGACGTGGGATGGAGAACTGTTGAAAAGAATTTTTCACTTATGCTTAGCCTATTTTTGCAGAGTATATTTTGTTCAGAATGCTTTGAATTTGGGGCTACTTTAAATGTGGATAATTCAGTCCTGTTACCGTATATGCTAGAGTTTGTTAGACACCGACTTTTTATTATTGTAGATGGATTTCTAGAAATTTGATTCTATAAGGTAATCAGTAAAAATTGGCTTTACTGAACTTTATATCTTTACAAGGTAATTTCATGCTTTAAATTTCCCAAGAATTTAATATTACACATTAAAATATTAAACATCAGTAGGAATATTTGCCTAATAATATTAATATAATAACTCTTAAAGGTAATCGAGTATATTCAACTTTTGTATATGTTCATTTAAAGATTTTGAAAACAGCTAGAAATGTTTTTAACTGAACAATTAGTTATAAGTAATATCTGTCATGAAAACAAACTGCTTTCGCCAAAAGGAAAGTGATTTGAAACTAATGTCTATCGAGTTTTACACTTTATCCGTCTTCTTTCAACTTTTACTAATACCATATCATATATTTTATTTTTCTAGTTTCCTATTAAGCAGTTTGTCTGACATTATGACTGGAATCAGTATGTTTCTAATATATCCGTTTGTTTTCATGCTTAAAATTTTTGTCATTTAAAGTTCTCTGCAGTAAATACGGTACCGATCAAAATCTCTCGGGGAATTAGACATACTAAATGTTCTTATATTCAAACTACCTACTTGTTGTGTACTCTTATAGATGGTATATTTTCAATATTTTTTCTGCAACGATTTTTTATTTTAATCTTCCTCAAAGTATAAAGCATGATGACAATTCTGATGCATAATTTGTCATTTTTTTTTTTTGTATTTTGATTGGAAGGTTTATTTTCTTTGTTCTTTTAAAACGAATCCTTATACTGTGTACGGAATTCAATTTGTTACCATTAGTAGGGTAAGCAGATATACCATGCAGCTCTTCGAAGTTCCAACGCCAACCTAATGATTAACGGCTTTGTAGGAATTGCCCCAAAATGATGCTTTTGGAAGAAACCTAGGTCAATCAAAACTGTTTAATATACTTTCTCTTTTTATTTTTTCAATGCGGCAGGCACTTGGCTCTGACGGTAGGTACTTTTTGACATTGCCCCAGGAAGATCCGTGAAGTTTTGCTGGCTACTTTACTATGGGAGCGCCATATAGGTGAGCCAGCCTTGCTCTCTATGAGTGGGATGACGCGGAAACGACCAGGCCGCAATCGAGATTTTAACCAAAGCCTACTGCGGGGCAGCTCAAAACGCTAACAACTATACTATGAGGACGCTGTTAAATATACTAAAGATGTCTATTTTATTTTAATTGTAGGGTTTTTTTGTTGTGTAATTGAATATTCTCAGTGCTCAGTTTGGTTTGGTTTGGAGCGCAATTTTTTGCTACATGAAGGCTAATTAGACAGGTACTTACTGCTTAAAGCCGATTCCGAACGGCTACAAATGTCCGTGTAAAGAGTGGGACTCTGGTACCGAAAACCAGCGCTCTTGCCATTCGGCCATCGTCCGGCAATCAGCGCTCAGAACGCTCCTCATAGTGAACACTTTATGACTATTTAAAGATACATAATCTATATATTTAAGTTTCTAAGCCGACTTTACGGGCAGTCCGTGAGAGAAAACTACTGCATCAATTTACTTTATTTTGGTCTTAAACGAAAGATTGTAATCTGTAGATTTGTCGAATTTGGTTTTCGTAACCGCAATTTCTATTAAATAGCGATAATTTACAATTAAAAATTGATTTCTGCACATGCTCAGTGGCATATTTTAATGATAAACACGTTAATTCCGAGGAGTCTGTCTAAATCTCTCTCTGCCATTTTTATTTTTATGATAATTATGTTTGTGAAATATAAGATTAAACCTGATAGAAATTGTTTATTTCGTACTGTTTAATTAGCGATAATTTACAATTAAAAAAATTGCTTTCTGCACATACTCAGGGGCATTTTTAAATCTGGCTTTAGATACTCAATAAGCATGAGGCCGCTTAAACACATTAATTTGTTTCTGCGCATTATTATGATTTTCAACATTTCGCAATGATGTGTTGAGTATAATTTGTGTATTACTACATTTATTTACTATCTAGCCATCACGTTTTGCCGGGTACCAACTAGTACTACATTAAATGCCGTAACACCATTTTCTTTTTTAGAAATAAACTTGCATGAGAATAAATAATAAGTGTAATAAACAATTTACTTCATCTGAGAGTAAGTTTTCAAAACTGTGATATATTGTCTTATATACCTCAGAGCATAATTTCATATAATGCATTCAAAGACAGTTTTAATTTTATGTCGGAAAACTAGTTCTTTGAACAACATCATTAATTTTCATTGTTAGCAAGTTTCATTAAATAACAACATCCGTTTTAAGCCGACACAATGCAACTGAACGCAGTGGTATGAATTCTCCTAACTAAAGATTCAAAAGACTAAACACCATTTAATAGGCTTACAGCCTTTTGTCAGTACCGCGCAATTATAATGGTTTGGGAAATTTTAAACTCGTAAACAATAACATCCTTTAAGTTCCAAAAATGGCAAACTTGAAATAAAACGCCATCCTAATTCATTACTAGCTCATTTAGACGTTTACTAGAGCACGTTTCGGGGGTAGTGTAAAAGAGTGCAAAGCGTCTGCGTGCTAGGGTTTTATTTGTAAATGAAATTCTCGCTCACCCTCTCGAAAAATCTCCCGATAGTACTAATACTGCTTTAATTATTTATCTCAGTGTCGACGTGTAATTAGAAAGGGAAATGATAAAAAGCATCAGGGAAAGGCGTTTATTACTATAAACTCTGCGTAAGTACTTTAGGTCCTTGCACAAAAGGATGTGAGCGTAGGCGGTCCGATTCATTTCGTCTGAGAAAATTAAATTGAGAAAAGATAGGTGATTAAAGCAACCAGCGAACGAACAGGTAGAACAAGTTCCAGAATTCCATATACCGAGTTTAATTAAAAACTAAAACAGTTGTGTGGGGGCAATCATAGGATTAACTCGTTCTCTCTTCCAACAGCGGCCTCTGAGAGTGTGAAGCGTGCCTCTGCTTCCGTTCGAGATCAATTTACACTGAGGAAGTACACAGGATTTTTCAATTATGCATAAATTAGCAGGGTCATAATTGCAGCTTCTCGGGACGTTTCTGTCAAAACAAAAGATAATAGCAAGTTTTTAGAGACATTCTCCTCAATGAAAGTGCATTAGGGATGAGTCAAACGTTCTGATTTAATTTTATCGATATTTTGTTGCTATTTTACCAATGCGACAGATAAGTTACCTCATTATTTTCCGTGATTTGTATCATATTATGTATCCTTCAGACATCATAGAAATTGTAAGAAATAAAATACGAAAAAATGAGAATTCCACTCATTGTCGAAATAATTCAGTTAGAAGAATAATTTTAATCATAGAAATTGTAGGAAATTAAAAAAGATAAATGAAAATTCCCCTATTTGCAGAATAATTCAGTAAATAGAATAATTTTATTCATAGGAATTGTAAGAAATTATTTACAAAAAATAAAAGTTCTATCATCGTTGTAATAATTTAGTTAGAAGAGTAATTTTAATCATAGAAATAGTAAGAAATTAAGCACGAAAAATAAAAGTTGTATTCATTGTTGGAATAATTCATTTAAAAGAATAATTTTAGAGGCAATTGAATTAATTCAACAAAATAAATCTCTCACCAAACAATAGAAATTTTAGAACTGCTACAGCGAAGATTAATAATGCTTCAGACACTTTCTCTAAATAAGAATAATTCGTTTTAGTCTTCAAATCGTCACCCATTTCCTGGGTTATCGACCTCAAAAATTATGATACGGAGGTCGAAATTTTAAAAAATCGATGTTTCCTCGCATCACCGGGATAGTTGCTTTGCTAGTCAAGTGAGAACATCTTGAGGTTGAGAGTCCCAGGTTTCTGGCCAGCTGTCGCAACAAGACTGCTAAAAGTATTTTAAAAATTTTGAAAATATTAAATATGGGGAATAATAGGGTCATCATAAAAAATATAAAGGTAGAGTCGTGTACTTAATTGATATGATATTATGTTGAATGAAGGAACAATTCTTTAAAACTTATCAAGTTCTGTATATGTGTGATTATTTGTTTTTTCATTTCATTCACCTCTTCATCTTTTCTGAAACCAATTTGACAGAACTATCGTTTTAACTACTCTACCGCAATTGACAATCTTGATCTCTTGATAATATATAATATTTGCATGTTTCTACGATTTGTGCCAAATTGAAAGCTTTTTTGAAAAAGATAATATGAAAAATGAAGCTCATTTATAATTTTCTGTACAGAACCATGCGTTACTCATAGGGTTTTGCGAAAATGCTTAGAATATCCTTTAAATATAAAACCCAACGCAAAGATAAGAATTCGGAAAAGAACGTAAGTATTTCTTTTGTATATCATAATGATGAGATACAAACTGCAGAGCATTATGTGCGCATGAAATTCTTTTCAGATCTAAACTGCAATTCAAAATAACAGGTCTTTAGGTATATATCAAAATACCAAAGAGTAACATAATTGTTAAATAAATTGTCAAAAATAGATAAATTTAAAATTTCTTTACTCTCTAAGAAAAATAAATCAGGTGGTTGACTAAAAAATTTATATACCTTATAGTACCCATTTACGTATTATATATATATATATATGTGTGTGTGTGTGTGTGTGTGTGTGTGTAGCGGCGAAGGCGGTTGATTTCTTCCCCACGTCCGTGCGTCATGAACAACTTTCACTCAGTTCTGCATCAAACGTCGTTGACCGGTGAAACTTTTTGACATCTTGAAAGTAGTTATCCAAATATGGCCCCTCAGGCCTCTCAAATAACCGGGCTCACAAAGAAAACCGCTTCTTCCAACAAAGTTTTATTTTGTACAAACTGCTACATCTTTACATGACGACAGAAAACCGGGGATTGTCCACATCTACATGGCGCAGAGCCTTAAATAGACTTTTTAGAGTATCTCGTCATGTGATCATAAAAGGAGTTAAATGGTTAATGTTTAGGAGTGCCGTGATATTTGCGCTGAAGCAGTTAATTTATGTACCCACGCTACGGTTTGTTTGGTTTTTAAGCAATAGAGCCGCCATTTAAAGACTTTCGCCCGAGAGAATTTTGAATACGCTAGGATTTGAAAAGGCTAAAGGGATTTTTAATGTTATATATATATATATATATATATATATATATATATATATATATATATATATATATATATATATATATATATATATATATATATATATATACACTGGCCAATGAATTAGAAACCTAGGATAAATATTTTATTGGACCTCCTTTTACACGGATAACAACCCGTATTCGTAAAGGCATCGATTGTACAAGCTTCAGGAGTGTATTTACGTCCAGAGAATACCATGTATTGGCTACACAGACCTTAAGATCCTATAAATTGGATGGAGGAGGAGATTACTGTCGGATGCGCCTTTCCAACATATCCCAAACATTTTCCATTGGATCCGGACTTTGCGGCAAAGTCCGGAAAAAGGACCAAAGTTGCGGCAAAGTCCGCAAAGTCCGGACAAGATCCGGACTTTGCGGCGGTCAGGGAAGCTGTTGGAAGTCTGATTGATGTTCAGTGAACCAATCTCGAACGATTCTGGCACGATGTGTAGTTGCATTATCGTCCATGAAGTTTCCGTCACCTGCGGAATTAAAATATAACATTGCAGGATGCACTTGATCTGCCATCATGTCCAGACATTGCATGGCTGTGTGTTTACCCTCAACGAACCCCAGGGGACCACTTCCATACTAGCAGAACATGCTCAACACTATGATACTCCCACCAGACCCTTGCACAGTGCGAACAAGGCAAGATGGATTCATGGCTTCATGGAGTTCTCGCCAAAATCGACGTCTTCCATCAGGGCAAAACGAGGTATAGCGTGATTCATCTGACCACATAACCTTTCTCCAGCCCTCTTTCGTTCAGTTTCGTCTTTCCAGACACCACTGCTAACAAACTCTGGCATTCCGCGTAGAAATGAGAGGTTTCCTCACAGGCATCCGACTACGTAATCCCATCCTCTGCAATCTGCACAAGGTTCGCACCGAGATCGGTTTGGACGAACCTTGGTTGAAGATTTTTCTGTCAGTTGAAGTACAGTAGAGTCCTTTTTCTGCCGTACAATCCGTCGCAGACGACGCCGACCACGGTCTTGGTTGATTGTGTTCGAACCACATTTACGTCTTTAGGACAAGGACTGTGGGTTCTGCTACCAACTGCTTAACACCTTCGTAATGGTTGCTTTTGAGAACCCAGTGAGTTCTACTGTCTTCACAACCGTGACTCCTGCTAAACGGGCCCCAACAATAAGACCTTTTACAAATGATGAAAGATCTGTCGTTTTTCCCCATTCTACTGCGTTTATCGTGAAATGCAGCCTCACACCATACTTAAACTAACATTCTGATGACGTTTCATCCACGTCATAAACAGCTTTGCATACGCACGCCGCTAACGAGCATTTCTCACAGCGAGATTCATTAGCGAGAAACTCTCACAGGTTTTTAATTCCTTGGCCAGTGTATATATATATATATATATATTCCAGAAACAATGAATTAATTTTAAATATCTCTCTCTCTCTCTGTTTATATATATATATATATATATATATATATATATATATATATATATATATATATATATATAGAGAGAGAGAGAGAGAGAGAGAGAGAGACAGAGAGAGACAGAGAGAGAGAGGGAGAGAGAAATATTTAAATTTAATTCATTGTTTCTGGAATATTAATCTCATTCCTCGTTAAAAGTGCAATTACTGGTGTATAAACAATGCTTGTAAATAATCTAGTGCAAGGGAATACTCTCCCTTTATTTTCTCCTAATTTAAAAGACATAAAATTCCAACAAGTATTCAGCCATACTTATCCAATGCCTGTGTACTGCTACAAAACGTAATATGAATTTGTGTTATAAACTAACTAAATATTAATATTGAAGAATCTCATATTTCTCTCCCACAGTGGACGAACACTGTAACCGCACAGTCGACATTCACCAAGCTGTATCGAGTCCCCCTGTCACAGATGAGAACCGAAACCGACCCTTGCACTGCTCCTACAGAATCCGAGTCCGCCCCGCCAGGAACGACTGGGTTGTCTTTGTCCGTTTTACGAGATTCAGGGTTGGGGAGCCGGACGAGAGCAGAAGGAAGTGCTTCGGGGGATATGTGCAGATCATCGATGGCTATCGGGACTCCAACCACAGTAACAAAGAGGAACCGGGTTTTTACTGCGGAGAGATCGACTCTCCTAAGACTTTCATCTCAGAAACTCCACACGTCAAGATAGTCCTGCATGTCGATAGGTACAGCCATGACACGTTCCTTCAGTTTGATGCCAACGTGGAGCAGCAACAAGAGGTCAGTAATTGGTTGAATATTAAGACGTTTTTCTGGCAGAGAATTTTAAGTTTGAGGTCACCTACCTCTAGCATAATATCGTTACTTTTAGCTTCTCTTTAACTTTTTATGACACGACACTAGAATTAGTCACTAAAACTCTTCGAAACGGAGCTTCGAGAGATGAGAAAAACAGTTCTGAAAGTTACGCTTATTACTTGTAATCGTGAAAGTATTGTGTTTTCAGCATTGAAATTCCTTAATGTTTCTTATCATAGTTGTTCAAATATGATTGTAGACTTGTACACAATTTCACTTAATAAAACTCTAGGAAACAGAGTTCTGAGGGGTTATGCCTATTAAGCTTAATTATGAAAGCCTTGTGTTTACAGCATTTTAATAATTTTAATGTTTCTTATCATACGTATTCAAATTTGATTGTATACGTGTACACAATTTCAGTTAATAAAACTCTAGGAAACAGAGCTCTGAGGGGTTATGCCTATTACGTTTACTTATGAAAGCCTGGTGTTTACAGCATTTAAATAACTTTAATGTTTCTTATACGTCTTCAAATATGATTGTATACTTGTACACAACGTCAGTCAATAAATCTCTTGGAAACAGAGCTTGAAATCTGAGATATATTGCTCTGACAGTAACACTTATAAGGGTTATGAGAGTCTTGTGTTTCCAGCCTTGAAAAAAAAGTTTGTTACCATCATTTTTCAAATATGATTGTAGACTTAGAGCTTACTCAAGAAAATCATTTTATGTGCTATTTGATGATTTTTGATTCTGAGTTTTTTCTTGAGCATAAAAGCTCAAGTATGTATTAGTCTCATCATTGTGTGTCTGATTGAGGAACAGTTGTAATAATTCTGACAACAATGACGCTGATTTTGAGGAAAATCGAATCAAAGGCAAACTACACATTATAAACACAGATCCTCAATATACTTACTACAACTTGATCTGTTGAAATCGAAAAAAAGGGCGAAAACGCCAAACAAGATGAGCTGGAAGCCAATCAAGAACACGTTATTATATTTTGGATGAAAAATGGTTTTAAACAACCATTTTTTTAAATAAATGATTAATAACAGATAACTTTTTTGTGTTTTGTCACCATGCATGCTTTATGCAGAGTGATCCAAAAGTCGCTCTACCCACAAAATGTTCAAGAACTCGACAACTAACGATACTACAATCATGTACTTTACGATGCGTGGAGTTCATATAATTCATTATACATCCATTTTACAATAAATTCTCAAAGTGGCTCTCATGCTCCTGTTTGCGTAAAGGTTCTTCATTGACAGTTTCTGTAAAAAAATATGGGTCCGACGATCCGTTGTTGTGACATTGAGCACCATACGCCAACATTCAGAGGTTAGAGTTGTTTCTCCTGCAACGTGTTTTCTCGAATATGTGTTGTCGCATACCTTTATGAAAACAGGAGCACAGGAGCCCCTTTGAACATTTATTGTAAACTGGTGGTTAGTGAATTAAATGACCTCCTTGCACCGTAAATTTCATGATTGTAGTGTTGTTAGTTGTATAATTCTTAGGCATTTCGTGGGTATAGCGACTTTTGGATCACCCTGTAGATAAACGGTTTGGTAATAATAGACCAAAATTTAAATAGATAACACAAGGTAATAATATGTAAAACAAGAAATTTCATCATACCTCAGGTGATTTATCAACATAAGAATAAGTAAAATCAGAGTTGACCAAGAACAAACTAGGAAAATAAGTTTATCGAAAGAGTTAATATTGATCCAAATGAATGGGAGAAAATCATGCATGCTCTTTAACACCTTAATTTAAATCCTTTTCTATCAGCAGTTTACAACCCGAGAGTTATCGCTTACATGAATTATAACAGGACAGAAAAATATCAATAGAATATCCTGACTTTATATGCAAACATGCAGCGAAGAGGACGTTCGAGGGCGTTTGTAATGAAAACAGGCCTTGTTCCTGCTCAAGATTTTCAACAGCTAATTTTATTGATTAAATTCACGAAAACAAGATCCTAAATCAAATAATTTTTCCCGGAGATTGTTATTAGTTTTACTAGCATAAACGACAGCTAACAGATATATTCAATTTGTTCCAATTGTTTTGGGCATGAGAGAGACAATCCATTTCAAAATGGTATAGCATTTTTTATAAGAATTATTTTGTTTGAATCCGTATTTTGAAAAAAAATGACGGAATACAAATAAAATACTACAAGAAAATGTTAAAGAAATTTAGCCCAACAGAAAAGAAAATGAAAATGATATAAACAATTACATAATAGTAAAACATTTGAAAATGTTATAAAAATCATTTTTATCACATCTTTGAAATTCTTTCTATACACTAAAGGAAAAAAAAATAAAATTAAAAAAAAAAATAATAATAATATATATATATATATATATATATATATATATATATATATATATATATATATATATGCAGCGTGTCCAGCGAAGTAATCCCTGATTTCAAAATTAAAAATCTCGAAAACAAACATCTGTAGAAGAATGCAATAAACGGTATGTTTATTGTGAAAGCTATAAGGATTTTATACACTAATTTTCGAGATAGTTACAAAAGCTGTTAACAGATGGCGCTCTATAACTTGTATCAGCATGCATAAATAAACTCGTAGTCTTTGCAATCACTACATCACCATCTTTTCAAAATGTCGACCATTCGCTGTATGTTGTGGCGCAAACGAACAATAAAATTTGCCATCACACCCTGTAGTGTCTCAACAGAAATCGATTCAGCTGCCACACAGATCGCCGATTGAAGCTCGTCAATAGTGGTGGGACGGTTCCTGTAGACAGCACCCTTTTCATGTGCCCCACAAAAAATAATCAGAAGGACTCGGGTCCCGTGAATATAGAGGCCAATCCATGCCTGCGCCAGTAAAATTTGGTTAACATCGCCATCTGTTAGTAGCTTTTGTAACTATTTCGAAAATCTATATGTATAAAACAGTTTCATAACTGACTGACTGACTAACTGAGAGATAACGCACAGACCACACCGCTGAACCTAAAGGGCTGAAATTTTGCATGACGATTCTTCTTTTAATATAGGGGTGTACTAAGAAAGATTTTTGAAAAATTCTTCTTAGATTTTTTTTAATTAAATTTTTAAGTTGTTTTTGTAACTTTTTTAAGTTTTCATTTAAAATAATAATCTGAGGGTTATAAAATTTATATTACGAGATAGATCTTAAAAATTCCTTTAAAATAAAATCTTTTTCGAATCTTTACCTCCATTTTCTAATTTTTGGTGAATTTTAAAAGATTAATTTTTAGAATTTAATTTATTAAATGCTGATCACGTGGTTTCTTTTCTTTTGTAATACCTTAAATTAATTTTGCGTCACGTGCATAAGAACGAAATAAATTGACAAAAAAATATTAAAATACGGTAAAAGATAAAATATAACCACTAGACTAATTGAGATGGAAGTTTTTAAAGAATCTAATTCAAATTATTATGTTTTATGGATATTAAACATTCAAATTAATTTCATACATTGACCGTTGTATTTAATTTGAATATTTTCTTCTATATTATTTTGTCTTTAAAAATAGCCGTTACGACTTTTTATGAATATATATATATATATATATATATATATATATATATATATATATATATATATATATTTACAGTAATTGTATACATTGACCGTTGTATTTAATTTGAATGTACTCCGTAGCGAAGTACGAGTATTCAGCTAGTTAGTGTATAAAATTCTTACAACTTTCACGATAAACATACCGTTTGTTGCATTCTTGTTCAGATCTTTGTTTTCGAGATTTTTAGTTTTGAAATCAGGGACTCCTTCGCTGGACACGCTGTATATAAGTATTTATTTTAAATCATTAATTTAATTAATAGCCAATCTTTAAAGTAGCGTTTTATGTCCTATTTTGGACATTGCGCCGTAAAACCCCAACCATCCAACCCAATATTTAAAAGTTATGACTTCCTAAATATCCGTTTAAAACTATATAAATAAACATGAAATAATTAATACACAGTTCTCAAGAACAGCTGTTCTAATTTTAAACTGTTTTCTTATTAAAGAAAGACAAAAGCTTTATTCCCGTATTCTCTCTTATTTCTGCATTTAATTGCCTTTGTTATGTTTAAATGAAATTTTTAATCTTAATATTACTGAGTTATCCCATTAGAATATCAACAATGAACAATATTTACATTCGAAAGAATTAAGTTTCGTGTAAAGTAATTTCACTGTCATTATATATACCTAACAATAAATGATCGGAAAAATGGAATATTTACGTATGTGTGTGCAACATATTACATACTGCTCTCTATCCTCAGTTGAAATTTATCTAGACTTGCGATTAAAATGACTTCTCGATACTTTTTTTTCGAGACGCGATTTCACTGTTCTCTTAACCGGAACTTCATTTACTACGTTCATCAACTCCTCAAAAGTAAATTGGCACTCTTCAGTATTTTTTTTCTAAATAATTATAAATTTTCTCCATAGCATAGTCAACATCTGAAAAATGACGATAACCTCTTTTTGATCCACTTTCAGATTTTTGGTAAAGCTTTCTGTAGCAAAAATGATGGTACCAGGCGTCACAGCATACAAATCATCTTCATTCCTGATTCGATCCTGTATTTTTCTGGCCCATTCATCATTGCGAATCTGTGCAGTTTTCATAACTGAATCTTTAATTGCTGTTTTTGTGGTAACTTTATGAATCAAGTTTCGTTTTTCGGGTGGCAACTTACGTTGTTTTGACAAAAAATCTTCTTCATTTACCTCTCCACACAAAAAACATTGTTTTCTAAAATCGAAAGACCCGTTCGTCCTCGTGTTGATGAAGACACGCCAGCTTGTTGATTACTCCAATGGTCTTGACGACGAAGAGCTGCATCGATCATTTTCTCATTAATGTAGCTTGTCTGGCAAGCTCTGTGTACTTTCACTTGTTCTAAGCTTTTCAAAAAACTTTGATGACTAGATTTTTTACGTTTAAGGCTACATTTTTTAAGAGTCTCTACTCCTTTCTTTTTCACTACTATAGTATCACCCTCACTTAAGTTCAAATCACAAATAAAACAAACTTCAACTTTTGGATCGCTCATATTTCACGACGAACGAAAATGAAAAACTATGGAGTGACAAACTATTAAATTAAACTATAATAATTAACTACTAAAAATCACTTTTAACTATTATTAAAATAAAATAAACACGTTATAACACTGTACCGAGCAAAAGAACATGCAAGAATGACGCGATTAGTTTGATACAATCCAGAGAAAAACAGATCACGAGACAAGTAAAGACATGTAAAGTCCAATACAAACGAAATAAAAAATTCCCCACGCTGGGGAAGGATTCTAAAAATAGAATCCTCCCCCAACGCTTCGGACCCAACCCGATTCGGACAGGTCAAACACAAGAACAATAAACGTGAGGAGTGTTAAAAAAGTAAGTTTTGCGTCTTTCTCAAAAAGTTGAATAAAATATGCCATTTTCCTGACGCTGTAGCTCGCTTGTTATTGGGTTTAGAAAAAAATGTAAATATAAGATTTGTTCAAAATTTTGTCTTCTTTGAGATTGTAACTGCAATCTAAGCTCTAGAGCCAACCATTGCCGAGATATTTGAAAAAAACCAAAAAAAGTAAAAAAATTCCGTTGTTTGTAGGCCACAGAAAATTCCGTCGAGGTCTTTCGAATTGAAAAACTTGGTTTTTCACTACTGGACTAAAGATATACAAGTAGGAAAAAAAATCTAATACCCGATCTTTTGTTCGGTAAGGCCATTTATTTTAACCCAGCTACTGGGCTATTGTGTTAATTTGCTCTCCCCTCTCGTGATCTCTGTTAGATTTGAACCATTCACAAGCCAAAGCAGTTAAGTCCTCCTGTTTATGAAATTTTTGAAATTTTAGTGTGAAAACTGACTCCTCGCTTTTTACATTCATAATAATTTTCACAAATTATAAGAATTAACACCACTAAATGACGACAATTTTTTGGGACATTCAATGTTAAGTATCTTTTTTCACAAGCCTGTCAAGTTAAGATTTCTGTGTACTACTAACCTGATTGGATTCGTTCACCCCAATATTAACCTATGGAGAAATTTTGTCCAGGGATTGCTGACTTGAATTTAAAGATTTTTTTAAAATTATACTCCGTAATAGAGAAAGAAAATTTTCCCATTGGGGCATTTTTTTAAAGGCAAATAATTTAAATTATTTGGGAGGAAATCTGGCCTTGTGTGTTTTAAACTCTCATAAATTCTTTCGGTGGACGAAATTTATAAAATGAATCCTGTTGCATAGGGCATAAAAGTTCGGGCTATCTGAAAATACAATTTTTATTGGATTATCTGCATTTATGTAGCTGTAAATAGTGTACAACTTTTATCCATATGTTAATACGTATTAAGGTGGACGAATCCAATAGGGTTTGTACACAGAAGTCCATACTCTATTGTAAATCGTTGCAATAATGCAATTCAAACGTAGAATCAAGCAATTGGTGATTACGGAAAATCTTTTAATGTCATTTCATCACAAAAAAGTAAAATAAATGAGTCAGTTATAATCAAACTTCTGCAGACGCAAGTACCTGGGAATTATTAAACAATATTTTCATTTTTTCCCGTAGTAAAAAGTAATTTGAAGACTGAATTGAATGTTATTGCTTTATTTCACTTGCCAAATCGATTAAGTCACGCAAAACATGTAATAACAATAACAATTACTCCAAGGATATTCTACGTTATATGTCGTCAGATAAAAGTTGCATCTGCAATAATACATTTTACAATGTTTTTTTTTAAATTTATATTTTCAGTGGAATTTAAAAAAAATATATATGTATATTATTTTATCACTTTTCTCTACTGTTTGTTTTATGGACTTGTTGTTGTTGTTGCTGCTGATCTCTGTCACCCAGCAGAGCTAGATTAGATCCATGATACCGCACTCTCTCAAGAAGTCAATGACCAACAATGGCCGCTCTAGAAGATCTTCCTTTTCAAGTCCCAATCACACTAGGATATGATCCGGAGTGGCTTGGCCTTTGTAACATTTGGTAGAAGTTGTAAACACTTTCTCCTTGTCATTATAATTCAATATTATAAGGTGGCCACTATGAAAGTGGGCTATTGTAGTTTGCTCCTGTCTGCTACACCGGAGAGACAGAGAAACACCGGGACGATTACCCTGGTATCAGTGGTGCACGGAGGGGGGGGGGGGGTAGGGGATGGCGAATGCAGACCTTACAAGACAGTTATGTTTAGTATACAGTTCAGTATATGTTAGACGCGCCGGCCTTTCCATGAACTCGTCAGCACCTCTTTTTGCAGGGTATCAGCAATCTCGTTACCGGCAAGGTCTACATGGGAAGGGATCCACTGTCATTTCTTTAATCTTACGAAATAAGGAGAGCCGCTTCAGCTTGTCCAAAATAGCTATTCCCGTATTATCAGGGACACTGGGCCAATTAGGAAGATGCAAGATGTTTTATGGACTTAACCGATTTGGCAAGTTTTTTGGAGTCTTAAATAATATCAATATTTGAATTCGGAATGCTGTTTGCTCATTATAATTTCAATGTTGGAACTACCGTTTTTGTTAAATATAAAATAACTGCTGTAAATAGAACATACTCGATTGGGTTAGAACTGGTGGTACAGTGATGCACTTTTAAGATCTAAAAAAAAAAAATCTGCAAATTACTGTTACGGTTAGTTTTAGACGAAATCATTTTTATACTCAAAATAAATAAAGCGAATAAAAGAACAAACGAAAAATGTAGCAATTATATGAATCCTTATTGAGCTAAGGACAATATATATATATATATATATATATATATATATATATATATATATATATATATATATATATATATATATATATATATATATATATATATATATATATATATATATATATATATATATATATATATATGTATATATATATATATATATATGTATATATATTAATTAATTAATTATTCATACAGCAGAAAAGTAAATTTTTTACTCACTTGATGATAAGAAGATAATTTGGCACAACATAATTATAAACCTCTTTGAAATATCAACAGAATATTTTAGGAGGAATCATATATTCTGTTTCATTATATTAATCAAATACTTTATCCAAGAGATAGTAATAAATAATCATATTAGTCAAAAGTCTAATGAATATTCATAACATTATTCACTTACTTTCCCTTCTAATCCTCGTTACTTCAGTTGATCACTTGAATTATTTTCTTTCTCCTTTCGACTCGCATGTTGTTCAGCATTAAACTTTTACATTTCTTTTCTACTTCTGCCTGTCAGTGTGGTTATATATATATATACATAAAAGTTTTGTTTAGCACTGTAATTGAACGCATACATTTATTATCCGTAAATCTCATAAATTCTTTATGCAATGAAGCTCGCATAGTTTTGAAATTGAAATTCAATCCCTTAAATAATTAGAGAGTTTTCCAGTCAACAGTTGCCATTCTTTAATCAATCTAATGGAGTTCTAATGGAATGATCAGGGTAGAATAAATATAATTTTTTGAGCTCCAATGTATTGACATAGCTGACGTCATTTGTTGTTGTTTGAAAATTGCTCCGGATTGCTTGAGTTAAAGCAAAATATTTGGTCTCCATTGAATTAATAAGATTGGGAGATAGATCTGCCAGCGACAATCTGTTGCTATATCGTACAGAATCTTTAAAGGTATTTATATAAAAGGGTCAATGATACTCTTGCATTTAAAAGTTGCTGCTCTGGTTCATTTAATAGGAACAGCATTGCACTTCGCTTTTCTTGGAGGATCTGTCATTCTAAGGAAGATCAGAGGGAAAAGGACTTTTTTAAGTATTACTTTGTCTACGAACAGGAAGTTAAAAGGAAATTTAGCACATAGTTATGACGGGGTTTACTTACATAATGTACCCAATGTCAAAAGGATCTGGCAGAGTTTTTCGAGAGCTAATCAAGAAATGGTGCTGTATCAGGAAGACACAGGGACCATTTCAAAGGCTGTAAGAAAAATTTTACGGCGATCAAGCAGAAAGAGGGCTATGCAAATTAAAGTGCTGCTGAGAAAGAAAAGAAATTTAAAAGGGAAAAAGGTTCAATTAAAAAATTTTGCGCGTGGGAAAACTTTTAAAATGAAAAATGCTAATAGGGAGTTGAAATTATAACTCATTTATAAATTTATGTGTCATATACATATAACCATATTCAACGTGTAACATTTATTCCTATAAGTTAAAAGAAAAATGTTTACCTAAAAATACCCAATGATCGTTAGTTTACCATTACTAGGCGAGCAACACGTTCAAATTTCTTTTTGTATAGTTAAAAAGAAAAAATTGCTGGAGAATTTATATATATCACATATTTATAATTAGAATGGCATAAAAATATTTGCATTTTTGCAGGTGCATACAAGATACGGTCAGTATGCTCAATTATATCCACATCGAAGAGGAACTCCAGTACCCGGTTCATACTGCGAGAGAACCTTCCACGGTTGTGCACCCACCAGGTGTTTTGTACAGTCTCCCGGATTTCCAGGAATCTATCCTCGGTAGTTCAAAGATTCAGAAACATTATTTGGTTATTTCATTGTATGTATGGCAGTTATATCTTCATGGTTTTGATCATTCTAAAAAGAGTCACAATTTAATCATTCCTAAAAAAAATCTGCATAAACATCCTACTTCAACTAAAAATCATTAGAAATTTGTGTAATTTATTGATGCAGTTACCTGCTCAAGAGAATAACTGTTAAAACTGAACTAAATATTCATTGTATTATATGTATTGTGGTTTATATTAGTATGTCTTATGTTTTATAAAGAGAACGTCTGTGTGCTTAGATTAATTTCAGTATTACAGCGATTTTTCTGGTAGACTTATGTACCAAAAATTAAACTAGAGCTAGCAGTTCTCCATTTTTCTAATATAATTATCAGTACAATGGTATGTATTGGCCAAGGAGCATGTTAATATTTTTTTAATACTTCACTGAGCTATAACTCTAATATCCCATTGCAACTAATTACGAAAAATGACGTGGTAATTTTGCCGAGTGGGAAGTAAAAATTATATTTTTGAGTTGCTTTTCTGCTAGACCAAAATTTAATCTATGTCTGTTTATCTAATTTAATTTTCGATACAATATCGCTTTTAGGTCATAATTAAAGAAAAAATTTTGCTTTTTTGTATGCTTTTCCAATTGATAGATGCACCAATATGTTATTAATCTTTCCATCCTAGAGAGATCTATTTCAGATGCAATGCCGTCGACTGATCAGAAAATAATTAAAAAGTATAAAAAACTTTCCTCCTCGTACAAAAAAACTTTAAACTTCATAATAACTTTTATAAACTTAATAATTTTTATGCGTTTCTGAGCATACTTTTTTGAAAATGTTATGTTACTTTTGGATCCCTCTGTGCGTATGACTGAATAATGATAAAATATATTTAGCCCTTTTTTCTTTAGATGAACGTAATTTCTGTGCATCTTCAAAATAATATTGTAGCAAGCAGTAACTTAAAATAATAAAAGCAAAAATTATAAATTTTGTATTTATTCGGCTGGAAATCCATTTTTCTCCCTTTATTAAATGTTAAATAATGTAAAAAAATTCTCAAAATATTGTGCACAGTTAAATGGTATTACATAAAAATATTTCAAACATGTTGCCATGTATTACAAAATATCATAAAATATTTTTGCAGCACTCGCCTTAACACTTAAACGCTTATGTCTTTATAATTCTAAAATTTTGTTGGAGATTACTTACTAGCATACATTACGGCGATATGAACGTGAGCAAGCGAGTGTTGAACTGC
Source organism: Dolomedes plantarius (assembly GCA_907164885.2). Taxonomy (NCBI): domain Eukaryota; kingdom Metazoa; phylum Arthropoda; class Arachnida; order Araneae; family Dolomedidae; genus Dolomedes; species Dolomedes plantarius. The sequence continues at coordinate 62,589,673 of OU015492.1, forward strand.
AAGCTAATCTCCTGTAATTACTGTTGCATAAGGAAAACCAATGATAGCTATAAACTTGCGTGCCGTGAAAACTTTTCTACGGATTTAAAGAATCTTTAGAGCGGCGGTAGTGTTACGTTCATAAATATAATTTAGTGTTTTATAAGTAATCATGCCAGCATTATAGCGTCTCGTATTTTGCTGAGCAATATTATAGTCGCATGGCAAAGCACTAAGATCCCGAGACACATTAAATTGGTGACTTACATAATTAAGAATTAAAGTTTTCTCATAGTATGTGCATGTACGAATCTTGGATTTAAAAAAATGAGCATGTCTGTTATAGCTTGAATTTTTTTTATTGAATGAAAATTCAAATTGAATCATCTTTTAGCGTTACTTCTCAAAGTAACGCTAAAAGTTCAGTATATATAAGTTCTCACAGTTCAGTATATAGAAGCTTTAAATTAATAGTAACAATTGAGTATTTCATATCCTACTCAGAATTTAGATTTTGTTTTCATAAGAGATTTTATTTCTTTGCATCTTCAAGTTCAGGCTGCACATCAGTTGACCTCGCTCATCTTCGATACCCATATTAAGCTATGGAATTTTTCCTCTCAGTATTTTTGTAATAACCTACTAGCAAATGCAAATGCATGCTTTTGAATTCTGTTTCTTGTGTATGAAGGTATTTAAAAATAAATAGATAGTAGTTTTTAAAATTTTCAATCGATATTTCTTTACTGAGTAAAAATTAACTGATGATAATTGTTAACGAATTAAAATTATTTTGAATGAATTAGATTAAAATGAAATGATTTCGGAAAAAATTATCATGTAAATATATATTTTTAAAAGTGGGAAAGTGATTTAAAAAATATAAGGTTTGAAGTGTGAGGTTAGAAAAATATTAGGTGGAAAATTCCTCATAGTTTATCACGGGGTTTCAACGTTTGTGATTTCAACTGATGCTTCCTCTTATTACGTGCATTATGCAAGGAATTTTATATAATTGTTGCACCATTGTAAAAATAACTGTTGCTAAATACTGAATCCATCATCGTGAGCCTCATACATCTCTTACCTTTTCTGACATTAGGAACTTGAGATGTCGCTACTCTCTGGTGGTAACACGCAGTGTGGTAGCTCTAGACCTCAACTTGTTCGATGTAGATGGGCTAAGATGCGACAATCTGTTGCTGTGCTTTCCAAGACCCCTCACCAAAGATCCAGCGGACTGTCCTTATGATCGCGTCAAAGTTTACGACGGCCCAACGGAGGATAGCCCTTTAATAGTCACTCTGTGTGGTGAGAATTTTTCAAAAGTATATTTTTTTAAAAACTGCCCAAATTTCAATCCTTAAGATCAAATACCACTTTTAGATTTCACTCATTTAACCCAGAAGTAAAGAAACAAGTATCATTGATCCAAACTGCTGGTGTTGTTAAGGTCATTTGTAGTTTCATGACATCAACGGGGGCGAAAATTTCAAATACTCAAGAGAAAAGACTACTTTTAGAGTTCATTTATTTAACCCAGAAGTAATAGACAAGTATCACTGATCAAAACTGCTGGTATTGTTAAGGTCATTTGTCATTTCCTGACTTCAATGCATGCAATGGCTTGGATATGCTGAGTTTTCTCTGTCGTACCCTGAATGTTGCTAGAGTATGTGGGTTCGAAACACTATTGGCATAGATGTTTGTAGCCGTTCGGAATCGGCTTTTAGCAGTAGGTCCCAGTCTAATTAGCTCTCATGTAGAAAAGAATTACCTTAAAGCTCTCTCAAACCCTGAATGTCACTAAATATGAAATACTCTTGTCAACTACATCGTCACACCAAGATTGTTTTCTGTAAGTCGAAATTTTCCATGCAATTTCGCTTAAACTATTGGCGTACATTTGCAATACATAGCAAGAACGGGTTTAACACGAAACTCCTTTTGCGTCAAAGCAAACTAAAGGACTGTTTGCAGTACTCTTGGTCTTTACTAGATGTAAGTGCTCTTCACTAAATCGATGCCAGACGGCATTCGCATTTTGATTTGATATGGAAGAAGGTCCAAACAGCTATTGAATAGGGGATTTTAATTTTGAGCCAGAAGAGCGTATATTTTTCTCATACTGAAGGAAACTGTGAAATTTGTTTTAAACATTTATATATATTTAATATAATATTTCAGAAAAACAAAGAAAATGGAATTTCATGAATTATAGTTTAAATCGCAAACTATAGTGTTAATTTGAATTTTATATTTAATCTGTGATACGATAGAGATAATCAGTTACTTACTCATTAGTTACTCAAAAATCAGTTCTTTTTTATTTGAAACTTTTTTAAGTACATTATATTTTCTACAGAGATATATCTATCTTTATTTTCATGCTTTAAAATGTAAAATTTCGATGAATTTTCGACAAAAACTAACAGTTTTGAAACCTAGAAGATGTGTCTGGGCTTATTGGTCCCATAACAATTATGTTCACTGTTGTCAGATATTTTCTATAGTACACGTAGGTTGCCTTTACTTCCATTTAGTCTAAATTGCAATTTCCAAGTACACAAAAATAGTTGTTATAAATTCTCTCCTTTTATATCTAAACGCTTTCTGCATAGCTGCCCTCGTTACTCTAAGAAAATCTCTAGAAGCCTGATTAACAATCCTTCTTTTTACTCTTTATTTGTGAGAAATTATACTTGAAATAACTACTAAGCTAACAGCTCTTAATTGTGGAATTAAATGTTGTTTATAGCTCGTACTTTCAAATGGAGACACAAAATTTTGTTTACAACTCCCAATACAGTTTTCTTTAACTTGCTCTAATGAAACTAAATGCAATAAATGAGGAGGTGTTCCTGTGAGGCAGTCCAGGAAAACAAACTTGAATTTCTTTCTCATTAAACATATTTCGTGATGATTTTTTTTCTCAAAAGTGTCTTTATATAAAGATTAGGGTAGATGTGAAAAATAAATGAACAATTTGAAATTTTGTATAAAAATTTAAAAATTTTAAATTAAAAGCAACTTCAATTTTTTTTTCAAATATTCTGAACCAACAGCTATATTTTTACAAGTTTTCCATTTTTGTATGTAGGAAGTATTTCAAAAAAAAATTTCATGGGGTTAATAAAAAAATTTTAATTACTTTTAACGACAATAAAAATATCTTTTTTCTCAGGTTTTTAGTTTAGGAAAAATATCTTTAGAATTTTTTCTGGAAATCAAGATTTCTGGAAACTGTTTAAATGTAAATAGAACAAAGGGATGCTCCACAAAAACTTACAGAGATATCTGGCTAGGAGTTTTAGATGTATTCTTTTAGAAACAGCAAATCATGAAACTTCCTATTCCAAGATGAATAGACTAAAAGCACAGATGTACGGTGGCGTACTCATAGACCGTACTGCGTAAAATTTTATCTGGTAATTCAATTATCATACAGTCATGCAGTTTGCGTAGTTTAATTTTAAAAGATCTGCAGTAGGTTTCAAGCACAAAATAAAAATTTGCTTTTTATAAGAATCTTGTATCCGGGAACCCCTTAAGATAGGTTTATCTGGAAAGTAAGAACTTCAAATTAGGGGGCTTTATTTCAGCTCCTCATGAGGCGAAATAAAAAATGAAAGAAATTATCGATAACAAAATGATCCACTAGCTTGACGACTGTTTGAGAATCATCGCTTTACCACACAAAATACCACAAGACCGTTGGGAAAATGGTGAGCAGCCGTGTGTAGCATAGTTGGTTAACACTTGGATTTGGCCGTTGGGGTTAAGTTGAAACAACAGTTGGTTAAGTCGTCTTTGTCGATGTCTTTAAAATACGGTTTACCAACGTAGTATCATAACTTATACTTTTTGTCCACAGGACGTGGTCGCCTAAAATCTCAAATAGTTGCTTCAGGCCCAGAAATGCTCGTTGAATTTGTTAGCTCACCCGCAGGACCCCTCCTCAACACGGGATTTCACTTCAAGGCCGAGAGTGTGCACAGTGAAGTGGAGACAGAACACGAATATCCAAGGCTTGACAGTAATGGCACGTGTTCGATAGATCGGAAGATAAGACCAGGATCTGTGCTCACATTCGGACACCTCAGATCGTGGTACCCACCTAACACAACCTGCACCTACAGGTAAGCACAGTCTCTCATAGAAGGTAATACAGAGGCTGTTCACACATTTTTTAGACGATGTATATTGTATTCACAAAACTAAATTACATAAAATTCTTGAGTTTTAAATGTTCTATTTGACATCCCTTATTCTGAATTATCTTTCGACACCACAATTTCCAGGATAATAATAACTTTTGAAGTGTCAGAAGAGGTATTCTATCCCATTCCTCCTGAACAGCTTTCCAGAGTCCTGTAAGGGTTTTGGGACGACGTTTGGATAATGCAGATTTTAAAAGTCCGAAAGCACAAAAATCCATAGGTGATACATCGGGAGATTTAGTAGGGATATCAGTGAAGGGTATGGCCTTGATACCAGTTTTTTGTTCCATTTCTTTTAGGAAATTTACAGTGGATTTTGATGTGTGACTGCTAGCTTTGTCCTGATGGAGTCTCACACATCGATGGCACAGTGGGTAAAGCGATGGTATTTCATTCAGAAAAATTAGCTATAAAATATGTTCCTGATAGTATTTGGAGTTAATATTGACATTTTTTTCCACTCTCTTTATTTTTAACTTGCCATTATAAGAAAAACCAGCAACAATCATGAATCCCTTAGAAAAACTTTCTTTCGATTCTTTGAACCAAGTACTTAAATTTTTTTCTCCCCTTTTATGATAATAAATGGCTCTTTTTTTGTTGCAGTCATTTAAATACACCGATGATTCATCTATTGTGACAATTGTTTTCCATTTTTCTTTGGATAAGTGTTTCTTATATAGAATTCTGCAGCGTGTCCTGCATTCAGCGATATGATTTGGAAGAAGACGATGTACATTGCGTTTTTTCGCTTTCTTAAGATTTAAATCAACGTTTATCATTTTGTTTACAGTGGACACCGAGCATTTTAATGATTTTGCAACTGTCCTTTGATTAGGGGGATTTTCTTTTAACATTAAACAACGTACCTTTGCAATAGTCAAAGATGTCCGTTTTTTCCTTGGATACTTGTTTGGAATTTTTGTCCCACTTGGGGCTCCAATTTGACGTTCTTTTCCTTTCTTGTTGACGATATTACCTATCGACGCTTTAGATATCTCAAAACCATAACTCTCACATTGTTTTTGGATAACGGAGTATGCATATTTCTCTTCGGAAAGAGCATAAATGTAGCCTTCGAACCACTGCTTTGTTAAAAACGCCATTTTGAATAAAAACAAAACTTTCAAGCCGCAGCCGATAATTTTGACTTTTAAAAACATAGTACAATTGTAATTACTTCTTTTGCAGCAAACGAATTTTTATTACCGCTTACGAAAATCGTCTAAAAAATGTGCGAACAGCCTCTGTAGCTGTAAATTTATATCTTAAAGTGTCTTAGGACAAGCAGTTACATACCCATACGGACAGTCGCATGTCACAAGGACGCTTGAATGAAACACATAACTCGCACACAGCCCACTTGAAAAGAAAATCGCTGAGGACGAGTAGTGCTAAATCAGCAGACAAAACTTCTCATTTTGACTTCATATTTATCGTGTCTGCTCTATAGTACTACACCGGGCATACTAAAAGAAAAAGAGAAATTTGTCTCAAGTCTGATTTAGGTGCAGCCATCTGTCGGGGAAAAAAGGAACTAAAAATTCAAAGTAACACATTCTTCAGCTACATATGAGGTCCCGAAGCTCTGTGTTCCTGATTTCCATTATTTCTTTATATCGTATCTTATCATTTTAAACGCTGAGAGGATTAAAGTGATTGTATTTTCATAGGATTGTCAGCAAAATATCTGCTTGTCGCAAAAGTTAGTTTAGATAATTGCATCAGATTAAGAGGATGCACCAAAAACTTTCTCTGTTCAGGCTTTTCTCTAGTCTTTTTCAAGTTTTATCATATACATTAATATTATTTCTACATCCTCATACGGCGATGTCGACTCGAGAGATTCGGGGAATGAATATATGTTTGTCCCTCCCGCCGACGTGCTTGGAAATATTTACTACTTGTCGCTTCGGTATGAGGATCCGAGAGACATCCAAGAGAGGTCGCGTTTTTGTGTGCTTGTGTTTGAATGGAGGCAAAAGTGATACTTTGTCTGAAACATTTTTCTTTTTGGTGTGAGGCCTGTCATAGAAAAGCATCACCGAAAACATAAATTTTTCAGTGGGAACGTCGTTTTTACTTCCGTTGCTGATAGCAAAGGAACACGTCAATCAAATGCCACTGGTATTGACACAGACGAGAACAAAACTATGAAGTCTAGACTGACGTCTGTTCAATGTAACACCTGGCAAAGAGATAACTGTTTTTGTTTTGTTTTCTTTTCTTTTCTGCAAGCGACTTGTTTGAGTATCGAGTGTTTCTTCCTAACTTCTTTCTTTCTTGTCTGCGGTTGACCTTATAGAGCAATAGTATAGGGCTTTCAGTAAAGCAAAGATCACATAACAATCATGGCAATGTCTCCTTTTATAACTCAGGAAGGACATTATATGACTGATTATTGTAAAAAAGAGACATTACATCTTTATACGAGGGGTGATCAAAAAGTAAGGTTTCAAAGCCTCCAATGAAACGTGTAAGTTTTATTTCATAAAATCAATGTAGCCAACTTATAGTACATATATTAGGTTATTTTTCGGCATAGTCTCCATATTGGATTAGGCACTTGTCGCTTCGGAGGATGAGTTTGAGTATTCCATCATGGTAAAAATCCTGTCCTTGCGCGTTCAGCCACGTTGTGGAGATGTGTTTCACCTCCTCGTCTGAAGCGAATCGTCGCCCCCCTAGGTCCCCCTTAAAATGAGGAAAGAGATAGAAGTCGCTTGGAGCAAGGTCCGGGTTGTAGGAAGGGTGGTTGATAATGTCCCAGCGAAATTTCTTCAACGGCGTGATGGTCCTCTGGGCTGTATGAGGTCGCGCGTTGTCGTGAAGGAAGATGCTGCCAGTGAATTTAAGCCGCGTTTACATGTTTCGCCCACAGAAATCCAATAACTGAGCGGATTTCTTCGCGAGACCAGTTTTCCAAACGAGTCGCCATTTCTCTTAACTTTCAACTAGCGCTGTATGTCGCAGGTAGGTGAAACTCTCCACAGTTAGCGACCGCATGTATTAGAATTACCGCACACATCTAATTTCTATATAACAGACAAAACTCCAAGAATATCGACCATGTAACCTTATTTTTTGATCACCCCTCGTACTATGATTTTGGTGACGAAAAAATGAGCATTCAAATTATAACTTATTTTAAATAATCAACTACCTCTCGTTCTCTATATGTTGTCTCAAAAATCTATATAAAAAACTTTCTATGGGATAAGGGACAATCCAAACCTCAAGTCTTATTCTTTAAAATTACATAGTAAACCTAATTTTATGGTACAATTTCAGTTATTTCCATTTATTGTAAATTGAAAATAGAAAACGAAAAATGGATTAATTTTCTGGCTACATATAGCATTTTTCAATTCAATGAATGCCTATATTTTTATTTCATATCATCGTTAACATCACTACCTCTTATTTTGCCTTTTTTTTTTTTGCTACAAACAATTAATATACCACAAGTCAGTTCACATAAACAGATAAATATATTCTAAATATTAAAAGAAACATGCTTTCTTCGTAACATGAAGTGCATTTTCGATGTCTACCGTTTGAGGTTTTCATTTCATGAGGAATATGATAAATAAAAAAAATTAAAAAGCTATAAAAGTGAAAACAGTATTGTTATGAGGGGTACCAGAGATATCCCTTATCTCCAAAGGTAACTATACGTTTATAAATAAAATAATAACATTTATTATGCAATATTATACAAAAAAAGTCAGTTTTGCATATTATAAATGAAAATTTTGATTAAATATATTTATATTAGAATTAGGCCATGTTATATCCGCTTCCTGCGGCAGAACCATTACGGGTCGAGCGAAATAAAGTTCTATTTACCAAAATTTCTAAAAAAACACCAGCACTATTTGAAAGGGAAGAAATGACCAACCTGGGGAGCTTTGATGAGGCAGCAGGGCATGGCATGGAGTCGTTGGGGTACTTCTACCGGTGGAGGCCGCAGGTATCGGGCTAAGATGAAGGGGCCCTTCGGTGGCGGTTGAAAACGGTCATCTCGCTTTAACCTCGTCTTTCTCCTCTCCAACGGACTCTCTTGACAGCTCGCCACCCAATCTTTCTCTCACCCTATGCCTCCGTTCCGATTTTCTTCTCTCAAAAACTCGGGGTTCATTTTCCCCCTTTTTGGTTTTGACCCTCCCCAGGTCGGTTTCTCACGTAAATTTATTGCCGTTCAGTGTACTTTATTCCTGGGCAGAATGATACGTCATCCCCACGGTTGATCCACGTGGTACTTTTATTTCCGTGAAAATTGACTGTCCGTTGAGTCTTTCCTGGAATTTCTTCCTCCCGTCCTGAGGAATTCAGGGGGTGCGATGTTTCTTGGAAAATTAGAGCAGGTGCATCCAATATGGCCATTTTATGACCCGTAAACGATTTGACGGAAAAACAAAATGGCTTATAATGTTGGAAGGAGTAAAAATGTCCGAATTGTGGATCCTTCACAACAAGTATAATAACACTATCTCAAAACCTGCGGACCACAAAAACTACCACGATAAATTGGCATAATTCTTCCAACAAAACCTCTAAATTACAAACAGTAATACTTTCAAAAATGTTCACTGTTTTCGTCTTAATTTAGATTCATCGCTTCCGAAGACGAGGTTATCAAGCTGTCTTTCGACTTCTTCCGCATGGAGCGCGTAACCCGTTGCGAAGAGTCCCTGAAGCTGTACGACAGTGCCTCGCCCGATCCCTCGAAGATTATATCCAAGCTGTGCGATATCAACAAACCACGTACCGAACATCCGAAGTCGGTGTACGAAACCTCGGGTCCGGGACTCTTCCTCGAGTTCGTCAGCAAGATAGGGTAAGTTTCTGCAATTTTGGATCTCACTTTGGCTTTTCCTCATTCTCACAGTCAACTATTCTGTGAGTATAACTTTGAGCAAGCGTTGCCATGTTTAATCTCATAACAATGCACAAAAAATTATAATTATAGGACTGATAGAGGATGTAGTTGCGGGGATGATCTGATTTTTATGAATATCTCTTTAAGAATATCCTTAGGTAATCTTTACGATACAGCCATCTGGTTTCTAAATAATTATTTTTACGATACTTCCTGAAAAAATGATACAAACTAATGACAAGCAAGGTGATTAGAAACGCAGGGGAATGAATGTGGAGAATACTCTTAAACATGGAGGATGAAAGATAAATTCCATCCCATAGAAAATCCCCATAAATCAAAGGCATGAAACTAAATTGCAACCAGTAGCTTTAGAGTAGAATAATTCGCTGGGAATAATTCACTGACTATTAATTGTCATAGGGACATGACAGTAGTGTCACGGCCAGGGGCAGGAGCATTGAAAAGTACAGGACAAAGTAAAATAATTGTTAAATGCAAGAAAGAAACAGGGCAAATGACGGGCAATTAAAGAGAAGGGAAGAATGCCAGCAATATACCGAAACGAAATTTAGAGATTGTGTCTGTAGCAAGAAATAGAAGATAAAAGTTGAAGAGAATGAGTTGCACGAAGAGAAGAAAAGAAAATTTATGATGGCTATAAAACAGCCCACCCTGCTTGAAGCCGAAGCATGGGAAAGTTAAATTTGAGGGAGAATTTTATAAATCCCGCCCTCGATGCGCATTGGTAAAAAGGGGATTGAGAAGAGGCAGCCACGGACGAATGGCGATGGCATGGTAATAATATGACCAATGGAAATTATAAGAGGCGGAGTCTACATTAATAAGAAAATAATATGAAATGAGAAATAGTGAAGGCAGAGATAACCTAAGAAGTCAGAGTGAGTCAGAAGTTTTTTTAGATATAGAAGTGGTGTCGAGGCTCATATACCTATGAGGAGAGTGAATTAGAAGTTTGGAGATAGAAGTTGTCGAGCGTCCAGTGTCCCGTGCCGAGGGTCTGCAAGGACTGATGGAGTTAGAGAACCGACGATGAGCGTAGAGTGTCTGCAATGACCTACGGAGCCTTATACCAGACAAGAAAGTGCCCTAGTTCCGTGCGATGATAAGACAACGAAGTTCGTCATTACGAGTGCCAGCTGCCCATAGTGATTCAACAGTCATCTTCCGAGGTACCGACTTTGCGTTTCCTTTTTATATTGCTATCATTGCTTCTCAGTGTGTAGCCATAATAATTAATATAGAGCGCGATGAGTATAGTGTTTGAATATAAGATGTTAATGAATTGACCGATAATTCGTACAAACAATTTAATATGATGTTATGCTTATATATATGAATTAATTTAGTAGTAATGAAGTTAAGAGTATTATGTGTAGATGCAGTACGAAAGATTGTCATAATAATTGAATGAAGTAAATATATGTGTCGTAGTAATGAAATTGAGAGTAATATGTGTAGATGAAGTACGAAGGATTGTAATGATAATTGAATGAATTAAATATAGGTGTTGTGGGGAATTAATTTAGTAGGAATGAAGTTGAGAGTAATATGTGTAGATGAAGTACGAAATATTGTCATAATAATTGAATGAGTTAAATATATGTGTCGTAAAGAATTAAGTTAGTAGTAAAGAAGTTCTGAATAATGTGTAAATGCCGGAGGAAATATTTAGTAACTTGTAGCGTATTATTTATGTGTTAATAATCAATAAATTAATTTGTCAATATAAACCAGAGTTGTTTCCATTATTTGGGAATCACAATCAATCAATATAATAACGCCCAATCTTTAATTAATTTATTAACTTTCACTGCTACATTAATGATTAACGTAATTGCGATGCAGATGAGACAAACATGAGAATTCTATATTTGAAAAAAGTTAGTAATTTATCTTCCCTTCAAGCCTATAATTTACGATGAGCTCAGATACATATGCTCTCCTGAAGATGATATGATCTATTAATTTTACCTTGAGCTATTTCCCGGGCGTCTGAATACGTTCAAAATTTCCTACCGTGAAAAAGCGTATCAACATCTTATTCAAAGTTTAATAAGACTATCTGATGTATTACATCAATCTACCCCTTTTTTGTATGAAAGAAATTTTGAATTTACGATTTCAGAATTCATATTGTTTGAGAATAAAAGTACTTGTAAATTTGGGTTTGATTTGAGCAATGAAAGACGGGGAGAATCAGCGGAGACGGACAAGATGGAATTCAGGCTCATTTTTTATCTCTTTCATTGATTTGCACATCAGAGAGCAGTCTTTTTATTATTTTCTCTGAGAAGTACGATTTCTTCAGGTATATATTCGAAGTAAAGAGAGAGAAAGCCCTGATAGATAGTAAATGTTGGCTTTAAGTTTAAAAAGACTGAGATCTAACATTAAATAACCACGTTTTTTTTTTAAATTTAGCATGAGAACATACTGAAAAAATTTCCTGTAATAATCGTCTCATTTGATTATGCATAATAAGTATTCATTGATTTTTTTATAGTGTAATTTGGGAATACTATAAAACTTTTCACCAACGGTGTATACGCGTACAAAATGAATACATTAGGTAATTTCCCTTCTTTCACAGATTTATCACTGCTGAATAGTAAAGGATGTTCCGTAATAAGATTTTACTCATTTTTCTGCCTCAAGAAAGAATGGAACTCCTGTCAATCTAAATTTTTTTCATGTGCTTCTAGTTTGTTATGTTTTATTCACTTTTTTGCTAAACACGATATTCAGATGTATCGCTACTAAAAATCATTAAAAAATTTAAATAATTTTTTGTGACACGTGACGGCTGTGTTCGAAGGCTTTGTTATAAATTGGTGAATTTATAATTTTACTCTGTAAAGTACATATGATGAGTTTTATTTTAACCAGTATGTCGTGTCCGGTCGTTTGTGAAAAGTACTGAGACTCCCAAGAATTACTGACTAATCACTCGTTGTAGAATGCCAGCAATGGTTTTATTTAAAAAAGGTTTCGTGAAAGTTGTAAACTGATTCTGTCAGCTGAAAACACCAGGAGTTTGGTGGATTAAATAATACACCAGAGACCATATTTTTTTCTTTTACCTAATATTTTTTAAGATGTTACATAGTGTAAATTAGAGGCCACCTATTTCATTTCTTCAGTTTGCCACTACCGGCCAATGTGTTGGGGAACTTATGGACTGCGAAAATCATTTATCTTGTGCAGCCGTGTAACAGCCTGAACCAATGTCTTTCGACCATCTACAACGATCAAAACTTTATTGGTTTGCGCGGCGCCGAATGGTCTTGTTGCCAAGAGTGGGCATTGGATAAACTAAACTAAACTATTCCTTCAGATCTGGCCCTATGATGTCACATTCTTCTTTTTTAAATAAACGTAATTAATCTGCTGCAGGGCAACTATTTACAAATTATCAGTATTGAAAGTATACAGAGTTAATACAAGTACGGCCTGTAAAAAAAAAAAAAAAAACAATGAATGAATCCGGAGAGAATTCGGCAATGCCTCCTGTAATGATTGATAATTAGCCATATCTATCCTCTATAAATCATATTTTTCCCTTCTCTACAGATCTTTGGAGGGATCGTCTCTGAGCTACGCCTTCGAAGTCAAACCTGTGAATGTGGTCATTCGACGCAACACCCTGAACCCCTGCAGTCGGACCTTCACCCCAGAGACTGGACTGACCGGCCTGCTATCTGGCCACTCCCTGCCCGACCTCAGCAACGCCACCTCCCTTACTTGCAACTACAGCTTCGACGCGTCCAAGATGCAGCAAGGGCGGGTGAAGCTCAGAATTTTCACATCTCTACGAGTGGCCAAGGAGTGCTCGGAATGCAAGCAGGAACCCCTCTTCGCCGAAGTAAAACTTGGGCAAGGAGAGAGGATATGTTTCTGCAAGGTGACCGTATTTAATTCGCTGGGTTATGTTAACCTTATATTCTAGTTTTGTTGATTCGGTCTGGCAAAACAGATGTCGCATCTCTGCTAGAAGAGTGTTACATCTCAAAACAGCCAAATTTTCAAGATGAGCTAAAGAAGAATATGTCGAAATTTCATTTCTTGTTTTATGAATGCCTCCGATAATTTTGGGAAAACGCATTGTTCGAATCACTTCAGAAGGCAAAACTATATACTATTAAATTTGTTTTTAATTTTTAAAGCATGATTTTGAATTTTAATCACATTATATAACTTTCTTCTAGTAACCTAATTTTGTCAACATGGACTGAAAAGCTTGAGAGAATATTGTCATATCTCTATGCTAATGCACAATCTATCTAAACTTTTCCCAATACAAAGAAAAAACCTTGATAACATGGACAGCCCGTTAGAAAAAATACAAATTTATTTTCCAAATAAAAACATTCATTTTCTAAATAAAATTTAATAAACATCTTTATTACAGAAACATTTTAATACAACAACATTAGGCAATGACAAAAACCTTATTTTCATTCTTCGAGCATGAGCAAGTTCCCCCTCCTAGTTGTGGAAGAGGGTAATAAGCGCCATCTAGGAGATTGTGTTGGTACTAGGCTTATAACATTATTAGAGAATGAGAAGCACTTCTCTTAGAGCATTGTAGTGCAATTATCTCAAAATCTGAAATTCCGGAGATATACCACTCTTCCAGCAGAGGTACGATGTGAATTGACATAAGGCATTAAAAAAAAAATCATAAATTCCCAAATTATCAAAAGATTCTAAACTGACTAACTGAATATTCTGTTTAACCGGTTTCTATACAACGAAGCCCTGTCGTTCCTCTTAAAAACATCTTAATAATGGAAATTCGTTAAATAGAAATTGTACTACTTTCACTAGTGGCGATAAAATTAATAAGGTAAAAAAATTAAATGTTAAACTACAGAAGAAAAATAATTCCAATTGTTAAAATAAAATAGTTTAGCATAAGGGATAAGGAGTTCGTAACTAATAATAAAAAATTGATAAAATAAGAAATAGTACGAACAAAAATTTATCCTAATCAAATACGTTGTACATATTTCTTTTTTAAATGCACATAAAAGAAAGAAAAATTTTTTTAAATATATTACATAAATTGAATATAAACTTGTACTGACGAAGGTAATTTCCGAAATTCCAATCATAAAAAATTGTAATCATTTCTACTTTTGCATTCAAGAAATATATTCTTTAATTGTAGAAAACATTTGTAATTCTTCTCAATACAAGTTTTTTTTATAAAACTATTTTGCTTAAAATAAATTAGCTTTTTTTAATATAGAATGGAATATTTTAAGCAGTATTTTCTTGAAACAGTTATCACTACTGAATTTTAATAATGAATGTACTCAACAGCTCACTTTACCATAGTTTTTCAATGGTTTCATCTTAACCATTTCGCATTGAAATTCCCTGTCTGCGTCTAATAACAATTTGCTAGACGTCATGTGCCTTAGGAAATCCAGCAATCATAAAGTTTCCATCTATGGTGACAAAATCTCAGATTCACGCTCATACTTCAAATCCTTATTTATCTTTCTTCAAATCCCAATTTCCTTTAACACTGGTCGGCAAAAAAAAAAAATTCTGCCCCTGACACCATTCTTGCTGATTCTTATGTAAAATGACCTCCTGAATCCGAATATGACCTCAGTTTCCCCCCATCACCCACCGTTTTTGGGGGATGGCCTACCACCTATTTTTATCACTTTTCCATAATTTGGAGGGATGAAAAGGATAATTTTCGCCTTTACATTTCTTCTGAGGGGCCAGAGAGGTGAAAAGTTCTAAAACATGAACATTTGTTGCAAGGAGGTGGATTTAGGGGGTATTTGCCCCCTTAAATTGTAAAAAAAATCATAAAAATGATCAATTTTTCCGGTTTTTTCGCAATTTTTCATTTATTGTCTACTTACTCCAGCTTCCAGCTCATCCTCTCTCAAACACCCCCAAATAATAAAAATATATAGCAACAATAATAAAAATATATAGCAACAGTTCGGAATATTCCCAATACCCCGCGCGAGCAGGTTTGCACAGGAATTTTCACGCTTTGACACGTTTAAACTTGCATTGCTCTTGTCACTATAGTCCTGCACTGTAATGCTTATCTTCCCTCATTTTTATCACTTTCCGATAGTAATTTTATGGCCATGAATTTGATTTGGAGGGGTAAAAAGGATTATTTTAGCTATAAAGAATAATAAATAAAAAGTAAAATAATAAATGTAAACAATAATAAATAAATAACTACCTTCATTTGGTGCTTGCTTTCCTTTTATACCCTGAGGTAGAAGTTTCTCGTACCAAAAACCAGTAGTACTCTGCCAAAATGCTCGCATTCCACTTCCCTGAAAATCTTCTCTCTAACTTATTGATGTCCAGGTTTGAGTGAAAGAAATGCACTTTAGGAAACATGTTACACTCCATGGCCTCGTATGCTGATAGCAATTCCTCTACATGAGCGACATAATCATCACTTTTTTTGTTACCCAAAAAGTTCTCACACACGTTTTGGAATGCAAGCCAAGCTCGTTTTTCTTTTCGATTCAGGTATTCAATAAACGTTGAATCTTGGAAAAGTTGTCTAATCTGGAGACCCACGAAATCTCCTTCCTTGATTTTAGCCTCACTAAGGAGAGGAAATTACTTTTCAAAAATTGAAATGCATCACCTGTCTTGTCCAGTTCTTTCACAAACTGTTTGATCAATCCGAGTTTGATGTGCAAAGGTGGCAAGTAAATATTTTCCTTCGGGACCAGGGGATCATGAGAGACATTTTTCTGGCCGGGAGTAAAACTTTCTCGCAGAGGCCAGTTCCGTACGATGTAATATTTGTCTCGGGCTCGGCTGTCCCATTCACATAGGAAGCAGCAGTATTTTGTGAAGCCTGATTGCAGGCCCGTGAATAGAGCAACAACTTTTAAGTCAGCGCAAATTTTCAATTATATTCATGATAACTGATTTTATCAAGGATTCGGATGATGTTTTCGTACGTCTCCTTCATATCCACAGAGTATGCAACCGGAACTGATAGTAACACATTCCCATTAGCCAACAGGACAACTTTCAAGCTTGTCTTTGATGAGTCTATAAACAGTCTCTATTTGTAAGGATCACATGGCATCTTCAGTTCTATCATTAATGCATTTGAATTAGGGCAGAAAACTAAGCCTTCATCTTCTGAAAAAAGTCATTTCAGGGTTGACTGCCTGGTCCTGTAACAAGATATTTTTACGCCCTTTTCTAAGAGATTCCACTGCTTAAGTCGAGATTCAAGAAGAGAGGTCTTGAGATTTACTCTTAGGTAACCCCAAATCCCTGACGAGATCATTCAATTCCGACTGAGTAACGAGGTGAGGTTGTCGATGAGCTGAATCAGCTAAACACTCTTCATCATCGGTGGACGTATCATTTGATTCTCCAGGCTGTGGCTCACTTTCAAATCTGTTTCTAGAGTATAGGTTTTTGGGAGCACTGGGATTGGCAAAGATTCGTTGTGAGGAACTGGTCTTGGAGCTGAAGGGATATTAGGATACTGAACTGTATGCTTACTTTTGCTAGAGAACCCGGCGGTGGAAGTCGAAACATGAAAATTCCTGTGCAAACCTGTGCCCGCGGTGTATTGGGAATCTTCCGAACTGTAGCTATTTATTTTTATTATTGTTGCTATATATTGCTGCTATATATTTTTATTATTTCGAAGTGTTTGAGAGAGGATGAGGGGGAAGGGGGCTGGAAGCTAGAATAGGTAGAAAATAAGTGGAAAAAATTGAGAAAAATACGGAAAAATCGGTCATTTTTAATGATTTTTTTACAATTTAAGGGGGCAAATCCCCCACCAAATCTACCTCCTTGCTACAAATGTTCATGTTTTGGAACTTTTCACCTCTCTAGCCCTTCAGAAGAAATGTAAAGGCGAAAATAATCCTTTTCATTCCTCCAAATTATGGAAAAGTGATAAAAATAGGGGGGGGCATCCCCCAAAAACGGTGCTTGATGGGGGAAAACTGAGGTCATATTCAGATTCAGGAGGTCATTTTACATAAGAACCAGCAGGAATGATGTCAGGAGCAGAAATGTTTGTTTGTTTTTTTTTTGCCGACCAGTGTAATTTGCTCACAAATCATACCTTCATTCTAGTTAGACAAATTGCGTGATACAACTTATAAAACACAAAAATTTTTGATGAAAATCAAATCAATTTAGAAAAAAGGTCATGCAGAATTTTTTTTTTCTAATATGGGGATTAATTCGAAAGTAAATTAAAT
Organism: Dolomedes plantarius; assembly: GCA_907164885.2. Classification (NCBI taxonomy): domain Eukaryota; kingdom Metazoa; phylum Arthropoda; class Arachnida; order Araneae; family Dolomedidae; genus Dolomedes; species Dolomedes plantarius. The sequence continues at coordinate 62,607,018 of OU015492.1, forward strand.
GATCATGGTTCTACGAAATATTTCATCAAATTTATTAAATGTAATCTCGTTATATGGAGATTTTTCTACAACAGAAGATTGGTTTAAATTTAACACAAAGCAATGAAATAGAAATCCTTCTCATCATTACCATCAAAATCTGAGGTCTTTATAACATGGTCATCATAACCTATATTTCTAACTTACAAAAGCAAAACTGATTAGATTATTACTTTCTGTTTTCTTTGGTTTATTTTCAGCTCTAGATTCCCTTATCACAGCTCATCTCAAATTTATGGATGTGAACAGTACTTTTCAAATACTATTTTATTAATTTTTGAGTACAATTCTTTTTTACGGAAATTTAAATTTCTTATATATTGATTTTGTCATTTATTGCCCGTAAAAATCGAAGCTCTATATTTACAACGGGTAACGCTCGACTGATAGTCTCCAGGTGAAAAGCCACATGCTAGTAAACTGCCAATGTTGCTGAGAAATATTTTTAAAGGAGTATGAATGTTTATTAGAAAGTTATATCTATTTCCTAATTATAAAATATCTGGTTTTCAATGCGAATAGTTAACAGGTAGTCATCAACATCAATACATAATGAAAGCGTGAGAAATTGCTTCAAAAGAAAGAAAGCTCGGGAAGAAGTTGTATTTTTGATCATTTTTTACCATGTTTTTATTAACTCGCTTTCTTGTTTGTTTGTTTGTTTGTGTGTTTGTCCAGTACAAAACTTACAATCGATTTTTAACTAACTTCCCGACTAGCTAGACATTTGAAACTTTTAGAATAGCTCAGAACATGATGACAATGCATTCTTTTAATACTTTTAGCCGAAAAAATCCGCAAGGTGGTGCTTCGATCGAATTCAATACTTGCACTTTTGCGTAATGGAGTTTGACGATTTTGAAAACAGAATACATGTGAATTTAGTTTGTTTACAAAAATATTGCGCGAAAAATTTTTAAAAATTATAAAAATTAAATTTTATAAAGTCTGTGGATAGTGGAAACGACTAAAAAGTGATTAAAATTAAATAAAAGAAAATGGAAAAAGAATAATTAAGTGAAAGTTTGTGCAATTAAGAGAGAATTGTCAATTTTATATGATTCAACAGAAAATTTAAAAACGTGATATACAGAAAGTTCTTTTTATCTTGTAATTACTTTTCTTTCAAGTTCACATTCGTAAGGAAATTTATCAATTTATTTAAAATCTTCCTCTTATGGTCTATCGAAATTTTACATTTTCATAATGTTCTAATGAATGTCTTAGCAAAAATCCTCCAGAACTACGTAGGATATCTGTTTGTAACACGAAAATATTATAGAACAAATTTCATGCCCTAAAACCACTTCTTTCAAAGCTTAGAGCCATCAAAGCTAAGTGAAGTGCAGGCTCAAATCCATCTCTTTTGACTTCAAAGAACCTGAAAGGCTTATAAAAGCAAAGAACTTTATAAGAATTTCATTTATCATTCTAGTCCAAATGCAAAACTTCTCCACCACCATGAAACATCTGAAATGATAACCCACAAGACAAATTAAAGTTGCATAAATTGTAAAGCTAGTATGGGATTCAAATAATATATTTAGAGAGATTGGAATTTAACTGTGTGGAGTAACTTTCTATGTAAAATGCATGTTAAGAGCTAGCTTGATATGTTCACCTAACTCAGTTACAGCTTAAGGAATCGAATACTGAATTTTATGCCGAATAAAACCTAAAGTTATAAATTATAACTAGCTGTCTTTGTAACATCTTCAAAGGCCTTTCTTCGATATTTATATGAGGTAGCATTAACACCTGAAGCTGTTCATAGCAAACACGGACTCACGTCGATGTGCTTCGAGAATCTACTATAAAGTCATGCCCGTGGTTCACCTCATTCTACACTGTTTTATATTACAAAAAATGCTCTCTCTGACTTTCAATTTCTTTCTTCTTTATCTTTATGCGACGTATTTTTAGTGATCAATCATACTGAATGTATTTTCATCATTTCATACTTACGTGTCATACTTTCAGTTATAGTCATACGTTCATAGTATACACTCGTCTGAAAAAGAAACTTTTATTTTAGAAATCAAAATGTAGGCATATATCTGGGCTTCAAAAATGGAATACAGTTCAGAGTATTGCTAACAACATGATTGAAATTGTCTCTAAATACCTTAGTATTACAATTCAAAAACTGCTTGAATTCATTGGTATATCATTGATATTATAATTCATATAAAAAGTATACTTTAAATGAAAGGAAAATTTGCATTTCAATATCACCTATCTACTTTCTGTAGTTAAAAATATAATGACTCAATAATGCATCTTTCACTGCTTCTAAGTCAAAAACTTTATTGAATTATAGAAATTTAGGGAGTAAAAAAAATTTTTTTTTTATTTAAGATCTTGAAATATTGACCGTCAGGAAGTTCTTGCCCTTAATTTGAAATATTACCCTCCTCTTCAAATAATGGTATATAATATAAATTTATGTCTTTTATTTCTTTTTATTTTAACTTTTCATATTGTAGATAACTTTTCTACATTACGCAATACATAGTCTAATGCAAAGATATTTTCTGAAGTCGAACTAAAGCAGAAGCTATCAGAAAACAGATTGCTATTTTGATATTTTTTAACCTATTGAGATTTCTTTTTTATTACTCTATCGTTCTGTATATGGTTACCATATGTTATTCTAATTTTAAATTGCAATTTTACAGGTGTCAACACACCGTAGTCACACCTTGACTTCTCTTGGTCCACATATGGAATTTTCATTACATGCCGAATCTTCATGGGATAAGAAGCTACCACAGAAGCACGTGGTTAATGGCAGCTACATCTTTTACACAGAGTCAAGATGTGGACCAGAAAAACTTGAATTAGACCTTCAGGGCATCTTAACATTTCCTCCTTTAATATCTGCGCCCGGAACATGTCCGGACGGACAGTGTACAGACAGTTCTATATTTTGCTCCTGGAAGATACCTGTCTTCTACAGGATGGACTTATTGATGAAAGTAGACGGTTTGCCAGAGCAAGGCAACTGCAGCACAGACCATGCTATGGTAAACAACATTGTTCTGTGTCCATTGGGAGAAGAACAAGAAGTTCTTCTGCACAAAGAAGATATCTATGATTCACATGTCATCATCAGCTTAAGACTGTCAGATAAATCGTCTAACTTCACCGTAAAGTGGACGCAGTTGAGGATGCTGCCTTCTAGAGGAGGTAGTTCCGAAACTTTAGTTTCTCTAGGAAAAGATTGTGACTTTTTATGTACTACTTCGATGGCTTGCCTCACCAGGGAGCTAGTGTGTAATGGAGTCAATAACTGTCCAGGTCCGGCTAATGCAGCAGATGAGGAAATCAGCTTGTGTATGCTACCCAGGAACAGTTTTAAATTGTATTGGTGGATAATTGGTTTTGGGCTCGGAATATGTGTGTGTCTAACTTTTTGTTTAGTGTTCACTATATGTCGAAAATGCCAAGTGCGGCGTCACAGAATTTAAAATTTCAGTGTAATATAAACTGTTTTTTGTGTTTTGTATTCCATCTCTTCTTTTATGCAAATTATAGTTTAGCTATTTATACACATCAGAACCTAATTATTGCAAATAATACTTGTAAGTCCATATGTTATTTTCCCCAAAATTAATGTGGTGGAAATTCCAGTTGTTGGGTCATTCATTTAATTTTCTCTTTATTGAAAAAAATCAAAAAAAATTTTTATAGTAGATCACCTTATTATGTGTTGTGGCATTCAATTATTTCCCTTATCAAAAAATACAGAAATACATTTTTAATAAACAGAGCGCAAAGCCCATTAAAGTCCGTACATTATAATAAACTGCATTAGATTTATACAATGCTTGTAATTTGTCAAAATACATACTTACTTTCAAAAAGAAAATACGCATCCATAAGCTTCCATATATACAAATGGTCTTTATGAAACATACCTTTCCTGCCAAACTTATGAATGATAAAGAAAGAGTTTCAATGTCGAATTATCCATATTTTTTAATTCTACGAGTTCTCGAAATAGTTTTTTTTTAAGAATTCGCTACTTTTACACTTCGCTCCACAAATTTCCCTCCAGATATAATACAGTAGTAGTTTTAATTCAAAGAATCAAATTTCGAATCAGTTTTATCAGCCTGCGTTCATAAGTTGTAGCAGCATTAATTAAATGATGAAAAGGAAAAGTCGAATAATAGAACCCTTATGGTCCAATAATTTTAATTTGCCCGCTTCGGTGCCATCTCTAGTCATGAAAAGGCTGTCAAATCACTTGAGTCAATTTTAGTTTTCGATGCCTTTATGACCTTCAGGAAATAATGTCAAGATTTCTAGATTCACCTAAATATGCATCTATTTCGTATCCATTAGGATTCTATAGTCACATTTAAAGCATGTATAATGTTTTATTATTCTGCTTATGCATGCAGCAATTTTAAAATATAAAAATAATAATTTCTCAAAATTCATAATTAAGTTTTCAGTTTGCAACAAGTTTTGCACTATCACGTATAATCATTTTCAAAACGGAGAGCTTTGCATTTAATCTATCTATTGATTTGAGATTTGTCTATACAGTGAATCGCATTTAACATTCTCCAGCCAGAAAAAAGGGTGGCATGTTATTCCGAAATTAAGTGAAAAGGGTAACCTTTACAGTGATTCTTTGCAGCTATTACTTACAATTTTGTTGTTTCCAAAAAGTTCCTTGTAAGTAACGTAAATATACCTGCACACACAATGTAAACCATTTTGTAAATTAAGGATTTTTTTCCTTTAACAGTTAGACAGTGTAAAATGTTTAGCTATTCATTTAGTTTTTAGTTTTTCTCTCATTTCCTTTTATACAGGTGACAACGGTTATCTCATGTGTAACTGCATAACGCCTCTATTTTTCTTTTTAACACGTTTTATGGTAATATAGGAAAATTTGAGTTCATGGTAATAACGAATTATAATTCCAAGAATAGTGGAAACGAAAGCTACTTTTGTAGATATGCAGACAATTCATCCGGTGTATCGAATCTCTGAGTACTATGTACAGAAGGTCGTTCGCCCTTTATGGAAACGATTTTGTAATTTTTTTTTTTTTTTTTGGCTTTTGCATTTTGAGATAAAAATTTGTCAACTTCAGAATAATCGTCTGCTATTGTTTTGCTTTGATTGGAATGTAAAATAAAAGATTTATTTTGAAAATGACTCCTAAAATTGATAGATGGCTTGAAGATTACGTAACTGCACTTTGAGGGGAGAAATATTCGTATCATCAAATTATAAAGCGGTGTAAAAATTGCGGTTATGGCATTTCAAAAATAGGTATTTATAATATATTTAATTTGAATGGAAAAAACGTCTAACTCAAAGTAAAAATGAAAACATGACCACTAAACCTCATCCTAAGACTGGTAGAACGCAGGTAAATATCAAGAAAGTGAAGTCTCTGATCCTAAAAGAAAATAAGCCGGCTCAAAGATCCATTGCATCGAAACTAGGAATGTCTTATGCACTGTAAGTAAAATCCTTCATAAAGAGTTGAAGTTAAAAAAGTTGAAGTTAAAGAATGTTTAAACCTAAAGTTCATCTGCTTTTGCCAAAACTTTATTGATGAAAGAAAACGAACTGTAGAAAATTATATGAAAAACACCTAGCTGCTGAAAAAGGAAAATTTGTGGTAACACACGATGTGGCATGGATGTATTTAAATGACTGTAATAAAAAAAGATCAATTTTCTATTGTTCAACTGACGGGAATGACCGTAAGAAATGGCTACGTCAGTGTACAGAAAAGTTCTCAAAGGAGTTCATGATAGTTGCAGGATTTTGTTACAACGGCAAATTAAAAATAAAAAAAGTCTCAAGTAAAGCAAATTTAATTCACTCTACTATCAGCAGAATATATTTGAATCAATTTTTTAAGAAGAAATTCCAGCCTTATATGGAACGGACATTGATACAGTTGAGCTTCATATGGACAAAACCTCTAGTCACACGTCTAAATCAACTGCCGCTTATTTAGCAAAGAAAGAGTCAGAAACAGGAATTAAATGTATCTCATTTAATGAAATACCTGTAAAATTACCTGACTCTTCTCCAATGGACTTTTGCGATTTCGGTTTTTTTAATACGAGCCTTAGGAAAACGGCATCTAAGAACACTGAAAGGACTTTGGAAAACGGTCTAAGAGGAATGAGGTAAAATTGACATAACAGTACTAAGCAAAAATTTACTTGCATGGAAAATTCGAACTAGAGCTATTGTCAAGAACCATGGGTATCAGGTAGAGGCAAATCACTGCATAAAATACGGCATTCACATATAAAACGTAACTATCAAAATCGTTTCCATAAAGTGCGAACGACCTTCTGTACAGGTAGCAGTCATATTTTAAAAAAAACCATGGTACAATTTCCTGAGAAAATGAAACAAAAACCAATTTAAAAATTGTCGGATAATTATAATTTTCTGTCAGAAACTCACAGAAATGAAATAAATTATTCAGTCTTACTTAACGTTATTGTTCAGCTCCAACCAACTGAAACTGTGATAGAATTATCTCCTATATTGTCAAAAGATGTAAGATTTAGAGGAGGAAGATAAACAAAAATAAATGGGACAGTAACTATAGGGTATAATTTTCTCAGTAAAAGAATTATTTATAATACTAAACTAACCTCTCCTGAAATGTTACAAACAAATTGAAATTCTAAAAAAGGATTTTTAACTTTTGGTCCTTTCTGTGTACTATAACTAGGGGCTTTGCCCCTAGGTTCGCTACGCTCGCTCTAGGTATGCGACATCGATGTCGATGTTTTCAAAACATCGATGTTCTAAACATCGATTTATTGAAGCCGATGTTTTCTTAACATCGATGTTTTGTGCTCGATGTTTTACGTTGTCTCGATGTCTTTTTGTGATGAAAAAGTACCATAATAAAAAAATTTACCTCATAGCATAATTTTCACACTCAGTAAATGTAAGTCTGAATTCTGTAAAGGACGAATATAAAAGGGGGAACGATTCCTTAGCAAACAGACAAATAGCAATCTACAACCAATGAACCAATCAGAGCGCTTGGAATGTTCCTGACACTCCAGAACCTTCCATCGGGATTTATTTTATAAATAGTATATACACGAGAGCAGCCATTTAAGATTTTATTTTGTTCTGGTTTTATATAAGTTGACTTTAATATTATTAGTAATATGCCTCCCAAAAGTATCGTTTGGAAATATTTTTGCAAAACCTCAGACAAATTGGCGAAATGCAGTATTTGCCTTAAGTCCCTCAAAACTTCTGGCAATACCACGAATTTATATGGACATTTTAAGTAAAAACATGGCGATATTTACAACGAGAATTCTGAGTCATCAATGTAGCCCAAGGCAAAAGCAACCAAGTTTTTGTCATTTGTGTCAGCCCAATGAGAGAGTAAAATTAAATCACCCCTCTCCCCCCGCGACTAACCGAAGTAACATTAATGTTAGAGGTTACTAAACCAGTTTTAAAAATTGGATGTTCTAAAACATCGATGTTTAAAAACATCGATCGTTTTGGGGCGATGTTTTATTAGCATCGATGTTTTAATATTGAATATCAATGTTTCAAAACATCGATGTTCTGTTATCGATGTCGCATCCCTAGCTCGCTCCTCTGTTATGGCTAATAGCGAGATACATAGGGGTGATTCTCGGGCAATGTAACAGCCATTTGCTGCTGTCAGTCACCCTTATGCGAAGAGGAATCACTGTTAAATCACTGTTTCAGCTTTAAAATTCAATTAAAAATTGAAATTTTAAGATAGAGACTTGAAATGAGGTTTATATGAATGAGAAAGCTTTCATCTTCCAGATGATGTAAATATTTTCTTTGTAAGATAAAAACTTGAGGAGCATCGATATTGCATCTACATATGTGACGATATTTCTCGAAAAAGTGGGTTTAATATTTTGATGAAAATATTAATCTGTTTTAAATTATTTTTAAACAAGTGAGGTCTTGTTTGAAGGAGAAATGTTTGTAGTCTTAGATTGTAAAAAGATCAAAATTATACGATTAATTTTTGGCGAGTTATCGTAATCTGAACATGAAAAAGTCAATCTTTTTCCACAAAACATAAAATGAAAAAAAAAATTAAAGTCCGACGAAGATGAGAGATGTCTTACTTTCTTCCCCGCATTTTTCTGCATCTATTGGTATCGGTCTCGACCCTATACCCCCAGCGGTTTCGGAGGAGATAACGTGACAAACTTTTGACAGCGGCGGCGGCGGCGCCAGTTACTTTTTTTTTAGAATAGAGAGATAAATTTCTATATTCGCTTTACATTTCTATAATTCTATGAATGCGAATAGGTTACGCCAAATGTTATCTAAGAGAAAAGTAGGGTGACTTTCTGTATTCAAAGGTCATGTTTTTTTAAAGTAATATCCATTAATGGGATGTGCACTGTCTGAATTAAAGAAGAGTATGTTGCCAAGTTGTATGTTATAAGATAAGTAAATTAATGTGAAAGATAACACAGTGCTACAAAAAAATTTTTTGTTTTGGTGTCTAAGATTTTAGAACTGATTTTAGCTATATTTGCGTCGATGAATCTAAATATGAAATTAGTTTCTCACTACCAGCTCTATTTTTTTAGATACAGTAAAACCTCGTTTATCCGGACTAACTGAGACCAAAGCCAATCCGGACAATCGAAAATCCGGATAATCCAGGTAATAGACAATACAAAATCCTTAAATAAGAAGACTTACTTTGTTTTGTAACAAAATTACATAGTATTGTTTACAAAACATTAAAAAAAATATGTTCACATCATTTCTTAACAAAGAATTGGTAAGTCTAGTGAAGTTTTCTTAAACTCAACAAAAAGAATTTCATTACCATAATTTATTGTACAATCTATGCAGGAACTGTACATTGAATCAAACTAAAAAGTGAATATATGGTGTACTGGTAGTGACGTTCTTGCTATCACAGTGAAAAATTATTATCTAATGTGAACATTGAATAAAAATATCTACAAATCTGATCCGGATCAACTGAACCGGATAAACGAGATTTTACTGTACATCCACTTATCTATCAATATTTTTTTCTATTCAATACATTCAAGTATGGGTAATTTGAACTCCTGGGAAACTGGACTCCTGGAAAAAATGGGTCTTCCTGAATGTTTTCCAGATGATTGGCACCTATTTATTGGCAGCTCAAAGCGAAGTTTGAAATGTGTCTGTCCTTTTACACAATGGGATCAAATATGGTTCAATACCAATTGTTCACTCAACGAAAATGAAAGAAGAATATGACACCATGGCTTTGGTCTTGGAAAAAATAAAGTATCATGAAGAACAATGAGTGATTTGAGTGGACTTAAAAATGGTTAATTTTCTCCTTGGACAGTAAAGTGGCTACATCAAATATCTTGCATCGTGTGCCTCTGGGATAGCAGAGACAAAACACACCACTGGGTTAGAAAAGAGGGGCCTAAGAGACAAAACATGGACGTTGGGGAAAATAATGTCATTAACGACCCTTTAGTTGGACGAAAGAAAATCATCTTTCATCTACTGCATATCAAGCTGGGCCTAATGAAGCAGTTTGGAAAGGCTCTTGATAAGAGCGGATCATGCTTTGTATATAAAAAGTAAAAAATGCCTAAGTTGAGTACGGAAAAAATTAAAGCAGGAATATTTGACGGCCCACAAATAACACAACTCATTAAAGATCCTGCTTTCGTAAATTCCATGAATGAGGCTGAGCGAAAAGTCTGGACTTCATTTGTTGCAGTTGTCGGAAATTTTCTGGGCAAATGCAAAGCTGAAAACTATGTTGAACTGGTAAACGAGATGTTAAAGAGTTTCAGATCCCTTGGGTGTAACATGAGCATTAAGGTGCGCTATTTACACAGCCACTTGGACTATTTTCCTGAAAATTTAGGACACACCAGATAGGAACAAGGTGAAAGATTACACCAGGATATTAAAACTATGGAGGACCACTACCAAGTAAGATGGGATACGCAGATGATGGCAGATTACTGCTGGAGTTTAAAAGGGACTGTTCCAAAATACATTCAAGAATTCAAGGAAAAGAAGTTTCCGAAGTGTTCAGTGACTAGTTGGTTTCATCAATGACTTTTTCCTCTTTCTTGCTCTTTGTAATTAGATAAGTACTACTGCAATATTCTCTATGGTTTTTATGATCCTTTAACATTTAAAAAAATATATAATAATAATAAAAAATACCGTGTTTAGTTTTTTAATTTGATCCATGGATTTAACATAAAATAGTGTACCGTATATTTCACTAAAATGTTATATCTTAGAAATTTGAGCTCCTAAGCAAAAACTAACGCCATATTTAAATTCAGGGCATCAAATTCATATGAAATCAGCTCCAAATACCCCGATACCAAAACCACTGTTGCCCTGTGTAATCTGAACGTGTTGACTGAAACGCGAAAGAAGCACCAAAGGTGATAACTACACAGTTTGTTGGAAGCAAGATATATGTAGGTGACATTTTATGAAAGATAACAAAAATATCAGTATTATGATACCTAACAGAATTTAAAATATAAATTTGTTAGATAAAAATATCAAAATTTTTAAGGAGTAATAAATATCAAATTATTATGAAGTAAATAACATAAATATCATCAGCTATTTCTCCCATTTATGTGTACGTCAATATTAATGAACTGATTGTATTATAGAAAAAATATAATATTCCGCCCATCAATTTTTCTTATATCAAGTAAGGTGAAACTTCACTAGCCGGGCACCCCTCTAAACGGCCGTATTTTTTTCACAACTGATTCAACACTCCATACGGCCAATGTTATGAAAGAAACCTCTTTTTTCGACGGCCACCCCTCAAAACGGCCACTTTTTTTCGGAACCATTACTGGCCGCCATAGAGAAGTTTTACTGTATATATAAATATAAGAAATGTAACCATCAAGACAAAGTTTTCAAATTTATTCAAATATGTTATATTATTCCTTAATAAAGGAAATTAATTGAGTATATTTTATATTAGTTCTCTCATAATGTCAAATTCCTGAAAAAAAATTAATGCAACACAAAAGCAATTTTAAAACTTATATAATCATATAGGGTCTAAAACTATCTAACTTTACATCATTTTTAAAGCATTAATATTTATTTAGTTCTTCGGCTTAATAGGTTTGCATCGTCCTAAATATTAATTCCGAATTGCAAAAACAGTTCTTTACATTCTTATTCCACGTAATTATAAATCAAATTCTATTTGAGAACACTAAACATTTTTGCACTACGTATGATAACATCTTTATATCGATGATTTTTGTAACAGTTTTTTTTCTTTTGCATTAACCATTGTACTAAATTATAAATGAAATTTCGACAGGAAATTAACTATCAAAACAAGTTTAATGAAAATAAAATTTATTTCTGTTTTATAAATATCATAATAATATTGATCTAAAAATAAATGTTAAGTCTGATATAATAACTAATGCGACAAATAAATTTTAGGACCATTCCTGTTAAGCATTTTCCTTTGAATACTTAATTTCGCTATAGAACAATTGACATTCTGAATTTTAGTATTGGAAACATTAAAAATTTAATAATCTCAGAGCTGCGTTTGTAGATAATATTTTATAATTATATTTTGTTACAACTATAACGTAATTGTAAAAACTTAAATGTTAAGAGTAAATAAAAATTATTTCATAAGAAATATTTTCTATGTTACCAGACCTACTAACTACTCTTTAAAGCAACGTTTAATTTCACTTTTATATGTTTATGATTAAATTTGCTGATATGCTCCTTAAAAATAATATATTCCTATTGCATTATCTGACAGAAATAATAAATGATATATTTATATTTATATTAGTTCCTTATTGGATCTTGTTTATAAAAAAATTATCATAAACTATCTGGTCTGGCTGACAATATCGAAATTTCAACATTGTTTTCTTAAAACAAGGATTATAAATTAATGGTTCTTAGTTTTTAAATATAGTTTGTCTATTTTCGATTATAAACATTGAATTTTTACTCGTTCTCGAAACTTGTTAATTAAATAGTTTATTATTAAAGTATTGAATGTAAACACAATAACTTATTTCATTTAAAAATTATAATATTTGAATAATGAAACTTTTAAAATTTTACATAACATTGCACAGTATTCAGTTAAATGCTTCTGTAGTAATCATAGGTTTTAAGGGAATCGTACGTTTTAAGGAAACAAAAGTCGGTCTTTTTTTAAATAAAATTCCAGGCGAGATTTATTTTCCAGAAAATTCCTGCAGTCGAATACAAATACTAGAAATTTTATCTTTTTATATGTACCTAAATGGGGTATTCAGAAAGATATTTTTCAGAAAAATTGTAGCTTTAGAGCCTGGTGAAGGTAAATTATATTTTCAAAAATTATTCACTAATGAATCGAAATGCGATAAAGTTAAATAATTCTTTCAAATGAGGAAGTCTGTTTCGATGAACAAAGAAAACAACCCTTTTCGATAACATCCAAATTGATTTAAGCAAATTGCTTGGAAAGATCTACTCAAAGGAAAAGCGATATTTGGGATAAAAAATAGGACATTTCTATAATACATTCAGTGAAAGAACAAGTATTGATATATTGATCTTGCGTTGTGGCAGATCTTTTAATAAAAACCTTTCCACAAATCATATATGGATTTCAGTGCCCTTGTCTCTATTTTAACTGCAGTTTTGTAAGTTTCAATATAAAGTTTAATTTGAAGTTAATTTAATAATAATTTTATGCATTTAATTTCTATTTGTTCATTCTTTATGAAATTGGGGGTAATATTTTGAATGAATAATATTAAAATAGTTAGATCGTAATATACAGGTGGTTATCAAAATAATGGAAACACTGGGAAACATCATTAAAACCTTTATTAAAACGGTGCAGGATCACCTTTGTCATGTAATAAAACCTGATTCCCCTTGGAATTGGATTATACAAGTCATTAATAGTGGTTAAGAATATATTATACCATTTTTCAGGGAAAAATCATGAAAGTTCCTGCAGAGATGCTGAGGAGGATATCGATACCTTTATCTATCAGCTTATAAAGATCACAGTGGTTGGAAGATATATAGTCGGGGGGGGGGGGGGATTGTACGGGGCAAGATATTTGACTTCTTTTTCATGCTCTTCAAACCAATACTTGATAGATTTAGCAGTATGTATAGGAGGATTATCTTCCTGGAGGAAATCATATATTTAGCAGTATGTATAGGAGGATTATCTTCCTGGAGAAAGCCATCTCCTGCAAGAAACAGTTTTTGCACAATAGGATGGACTAGTGAGCTAAAATTTCAAAATAGTCCTTCCCATTCTATCTCCCATTTAAGATTAGAATAGGGCCTGAAGAAAACCATGAGATGCCATCCCAAACGCTGATAGATCTACCTCCATGATTGACAGTTGAGATGAGACAGCCAGAATCTTACACTTGTGTAGGTATTCTCCAGACATACGCACGTCCTGTTGCAAGTAACAATGTGAAAAATGATTCGTTGGACCAAATGCCGTTTTTAGACATATTACTCGACCACGATTTGCGCTCGTGGCACCATTGTGGGCGATATTTTATATTAGCATCTATTACAAGTGGCTTGGGAATAGCTACTCTTCCGTAAATGCTTTGTTTGTGAAGTTCCTCTCTATCTCTAATGATTGATACCGGAACATGCAGATGCAGATTGAGCTCTTCGGTCATTTTGGTTGCAGTTGTTTTCTTTCTTCATGTCGCAATCCGCTTCAATACCTCGTCCGTCTCTTTCACTCAGCTCTCCCTTTCGTCCACTATTCTGTTTGGCAAAGGATGTTTTTCTGTGCACTCTGTATGTTATCATGACTTTAGATACCATTGCTCGAAAAACACTCATTGACCTGAGGGTTGCAGTAACAGATACTCCAATTTAAACGCGCTCCAAAAATTTGCCCTTTTCGTAAGGTCTGCGACGTTTGATATTTTCCGCTGTTCCCCCCAAAAGCACGATGCCCTTAGCTTCATTACTGATATCTGACAGTAGAATAATACATACACTATATTATATAAAAAAATACCGATGGCCAGACTTGTTTTTAAGGAATACGAAGCACATTCATAAACACCACTAATATTGATAGGTGTTTCCCTTATTTTAATAACCACCTGTATGTTTCATCATTAAATCAATAGTTATTTAAAGAACAGGGTAAATTACCATACCTACTCTTTCAGATAAATTAGTACAGCATGCAAATAGTTTTATTTGAAAGAATAAAAACACGGAAGATAACAATAGTGTAGAAAATAAAGCTTAACACTATAATTTTCAGAAAAATATTTCTCAATCCATGTTTTAACCTTTAGTTCCAAATTATGCAATCGTTCTTCTTGCTTCCAGAATGAATCAAAGATAAGGCATTTTCCTCCAAGTGGCTAAAGTTGCCTTAAAATTTACATTACTTATTTTTTGTTCATTTGGGCCATTTAAAATACTCATCGGAGAGACGTATCAGATTTTCCTTCTTGTAATGGATCTTTCATTTTACTTTCAGAATTGCAAATGACTTTCTTCACACAATAAACTCTCTTTGAGTCCGGGTGGAAAATTCGATATGAAAAAGAATCAGTTCTTAAACGATCGAAATCAACATTCTGCAGTTATGCATAAACTACTTCGCTCTACATGTTTATGAGTTTACTGATACATAATCTAAATTAACAGAGGATTATTTATACACAAGTTGGGGAAAATATAACGAACTTGAAGCTGATAAAATTATTTTTGAATTGATGTGGTTATTATTATTTTTGAATTTATTATTTTTCATGTGGATAAAATTATTTTTGAATTTCTGGGGTCCTTAGAAATGTCTTAAAACCTTTCTATCTGACTTTAAAAGAGGGATTTTTAGACTATATAACGTACTGGAAACTAATTTCTCCCACTATTTAGTACTACTTTCACCAATTATATTATTTTACTTTTAGAAAATAAGTCATTAAAAATACATAATTTTCTAAAGGATAAGTTGCATGTATCTCAGTGAACTCAAATTATGACAATAATATAGCTAATGTAAGAGGGAAAATTTTGAGGATTAAATTTTTACTTCAGGTGTTTGGTGTCAAATACGTTCAAGATCAAGGGGGAATTAATATTTACTTTTGTAGCTCTTAACGGGTGCTGAAATATCGCGATTTAACCTCTTGAAGAATAAAAGGATTAACCTGAAATTGACATTGAACCACTGAAAAGAGCTTTAAATTATATATCTAGTGTTCTACATACATCATTGCGTATACTCGTGCAAATTAGTGAAGTCAGTGTATATATTGCACCATACGTTCTCAGAAAAGAATAAAAAATACAGGTAATAACGGAAACCTCATACCGTAGCAGTATTATCATAGCACTTTTATGAAAGCTTAGAAACTTCGAACGAGGACAAGTAATTGGGTGCTGACTTTACAGCATATCTGTTCTTGATAATTAAAGTATTTTTCAAGTATTCAAGATATTTCAAGTATTTTTTCCCATAGCTACAACTGTACATCAGATTATAAAATGTCTTTTTTTCTATCGTTAAATTGTCACACCTTAGAGGTGAGCAAAATAAAGTTCTTGGATGAAACAGTTCATTGCATTTGTAAAATACAGACAATTTTCTAGGAATCAAACCTGAAAGTATTTGAAAAGTTTTTGTATACAAGAGACTTAAATATCAATTAGCTTTGATTAGAGCACTGTTGCGAAATCAAACATTCAAAAATTATGCTGTTGCAATTTGAAACGAGTACTAACTGTGAGAAATAATAACTGTGAGTAATAGTTAAGACATCAGATCCTAATCACAGATATAAAATTGTTAAATTATGCAGTGACAGTGTCTTTTATGACTTCTTGTAAAATTTTAAGAAATTTAAGTATCAGTCACACATGAATAAATAATATTACTCCAATGTTACATATTAATAGAATGCATCGAGTAACAACAAAATGTAGAAACAACGTTGGCGCAATGAATTTTATATTTTATATGAAGTATATTAAGTGCATTTTATATGAAATTTAAGGGAACAACTTTTAATTATTAAATATAATATTTTTAGAAATTAGGAAAAGAAAGTTTAGGTTCATTTTTTTAAATTATTTCATAGCCATATATCTATATGACTCTAAAAACCATGAATAGTACAAGTTCTCTGTCCTAGATTCTTTCAGATATTTCCCTTTTTGGATGATTAGGGACAAGGTCAGTATTTATTCATTATTTATATTATTTGATAACATATTTCTGTAAGCTTCTAAAGACAAGAATAGAAAAAATCCTCTATTTTCGATGCATTAAATATTTCCATGTTTGAGAGATTACTGATCAGGTAATTAGTTATTCATTATTAATATTATTTGATAACATATTTATGCAGGACATTAAGACAAGTATAACAAATATCTATTTTCGATTAATTAAAATATTTCCATTTTTGGAAGATTACTGATAAGGTAAGTAGTTATTCATAGTTAATGTTATTTGATAACATATTTCTGTAGGATTCCAAAGACAAGAGTAGCAAAAATCTTCTATTTTCGATGAGTTCAAATATTTCTATTTTTCGAAGATTACTGATAAGGGAAGTAGTTATTTCCTATTAATATTATTTGATAACATATTTCTGACTCTAAATAACAGGAATAGTGTAAAGGCTCTATTCTCTACTCAACTGAATATTTCTATATTCGAAAGATTACTCGTAAGGTAAATAAGGATTCGTTGCTAATGTTATTTCATAACATATTTCTATAAGACTCTAAAAAACAAGAAGTGCAAAAATTGGCTACTTTCGATGCATTAAAACATTTCCATTTTTGGACGATTACTGATAAGGTAAGCAGTTATTCATTAATTATATTATCTGACAACACATTTCGGTAGAACTGCAAAAACAAGACTAGCAAAAAATCCGCTATTTTCTATCCATTAAAATATTTCCAATTTCGGAAGATTAGGTAAAAGTTAAGTCATGGTTCGCAATTATTAGTATTTGAAAACATATTTCTATAGTACACTAAGAAAAAAGACCGCGCAAATTTTCTATTCACTATCCATTTAAATATTTCTGATAGCCCATGAACTCCATAATAAGGAGAAAGGAAATTAAAACAGGAAAAGTGGAAGAATATGCTAAATATTTTCGGAGTAGCTTTGATCCAGAAATGCATTTCCTACGAGTCCGTTGAGATTTTCTAAGCTTCGAGCACCGGGGAAGGTGAAGAAAAGTAGGGGGGTGCAAAGATCTTTTCTATAAACACCAAAACTCACTTCAGCAGAAGATTTCTGGAAACGCATGAATAGAATTTCGGATGAAAAGAATATTAAATAAGTCCTAGCATTTTTCCCTTTGACGTTCGGTGGAAATTCGTGAGCTCGAACTTTCTCCCCAAATCTGTTTCCAAAGTGACAAAATGGTCGAAGAGAGATATCATAAATCATGTGCACTTTTCTTGGGTTAAAAAAGAAAAAAAAAACGAGAACTGCGACGAGATGACGGTCCCTATTCCAGGTTTCTAAATGTTTCAGTTACGTCTGATAATAGTTTTACATGACAAATGATGAATGAGTTTTGTTATCATGTAAAATCGGGAGATGCAAAGGAAGCTGTGATTAACCGGAGTAGTAGGAATCGTGTCTCGGGAAGTTATTTCACAGTAAAACCCATGGGGAAATCCTCTTTAAATTCCCGGAGAAAGAGAAATATCGCAATCAAAGATTAATTCAGCTGGTACAACTAGTCTATAATGGGGATTTTTCAAACTAAAATAAATATTACTCTTACAGTATCCAAAAACAGCCACAGTAAATCTGAAAAAAAAAAATATGTTTGCCCTGATGAAAACAGAAAATAAACATTACACGGCCGCACATCTGAAAAAAAGTCTTTTTTTTTTCTTTTGTTATTTACTTTTGTCAAAATGAGCTTGGTTTTCTTCCAAACTTTGAATTCACCTCGCTAGAAGAATTTTTTTTTAATTTACCCGAACAGAAATACGCATTTAGCAATTGTTCTTGTTAATAAGCGATTAGTGAGTCTGATGTGTTTTGTTGACAAATATTTAAAATTACGTGAAATTCGTTAATGATGACCGTAATATTATTTTGTGGGGCAACAGTCACTGCACTCCCATGGGAGGCAGAAGACCTTAAGCTCTATTCCGGAACTCTTTAGGAGCGTTTTGAATTGATGGTAAATAAGGAATAAATATAATAGAGTGGGACAGAGGAACATTAAAGTGTCTCAACTGATTTTCTTTTTTAAATGCATGGATGCATGATTTGGGCCAACAACTACTGGCGTCATAAACTCAATTTTATATTTATTATGCTTTTTATTTATTACTCTCCTCCTTCTTTTTTGTTGCTTCTTCTTTCATAGCTTCTAATGTTTAGCCCTCGTGCTAGGCTCGAGGTAGCCTTGTGGCTTTCGGTGCTGAGGGTGCTCGGATCGAATCCCGACACGCGCCATTAAATACCTCTGTCTAGGCCGGATATTGGCACGTTAAATCTGTAGACCGTAAAGTCCCTCTATGAAGTCAAAGATTGGTGGGAGAGGGTACTATCTCCCCAGATGTCATCCCTGAGGGTTGCTCAGTCAAAATTTAGGTGGCAACTAACTAAGACGACTTGTGTCAATCACTTATGTCAGTCACTTCTGAAGCCAATATGGATCTGGTTTGGAAATTCTTGCCAGAGGGCATTAGAAACAACAACATTGCTGCAAAAGAAGACCGTGGCACTTCAGGGACCATCCTGTCTCCTCCATTTCTGATTCTTCCAGCTGATTCTTTCAGACGTCCCCATTCAATCACATAAAAAACTATCGATCATTAAGAACCAAGCAGATATTTCTTTTCTTTTGAGCTTTGTGGTGATTTACAGAACGTGTTACTACACTCAAAGCCGTCGACCGACTTAAATGAACTATTTTAGAAATTTTAGTCATAGACTTTCCTTTTGTTATGCAAATATAAAAATTAAGCATCGTAATTTCCAACGACGTTTCTTGTCTCATGACAACAAAACATCAAAATAAGGAAAATGTTAAAAAATACAACACAGCAAAATATCATAGCAGAGGGATCAAACTGAAGTTTCAGTAATCTCCGAAGTCGATTGAGAGATTGCTCTTCCTCTATCTGTGGGTGACATTAATCTTTAAATTCAATAATTCCAAATTTGAAAAAAACGGGAATTTTTAAAGGATGACAGTATGGATGACATACGGATGATGCTAAGTACGGAGAGATGATAAAGAAAATATCAAATGAATAATTCAAGAAAAACATTCCATAAAATTTCTGTTTTATGTCCTTTAAATTTTTAATACCATTATGGAAATTCAAATGTGTCTGATCCCTTTTTTGTGAATGTGTATGTATCCGATGATAAACACTATGCTTAAGAATAAATATGATTCATCAAATAAGTCAAACTCCACGAAGAAAAAGATCTGCTTAGAGGAAGTAAAAATGGGAAAAGAAATTTTAACACAAATTTTTCAATAGCAGCTAGGTCGTGATTATTTACAATATAAATTCATAAACTAATGGTGCAAGATGTAGCATAACACACACACACACACACACACACACACATATATATATATATATATATATATATATATATATATATATATATATATATATATATATATATATATATATTCCATGAGCGCGAGATGCGCTCACGGAATTTCGAAAAAAAAAATTTAGTTCCAAAATGTCCACCAGAGGGCGCTTTTCATAGAAAAACATCAAATTTAACAAAATAAACGACCAAAATGGAATACATAAACAATTTGAACCTTTATTCAATAGTTTTTGATTACCTTGATATCGAACCACATTAAATAAAGGTAAGGAAATAAATAACAGTACGCCTTTGGTTTTTGAGAAAAAAGACAGTTGAGTTTGCAGAAACAGGTACAGATTATGACGAAATGAGCAGTTGTCAATCGTGTTCAGGACGATGTAAGGAAAGGTGCTCAATCTGACCATCGTCAGTCACCTGCAAAGTTCGAAGGCGATGGACAGTGTGTTCAACAGCAGATCGCAACGGATCAGTTGTGATGCTTCGCACATGAAGCGTGATGTAAGGAAAACATTAACCTTTCCTTACAATGTCCTGGACACGATTAACAACTAGCTCCTTTTGTGACATTACGTCATAATCTGTACCTGTTTCTGCAAACTCAACTGTTTTTTTCTTCTCAAACAACAAAGGTGTACTGTTATTTATTTCTTTACCTTTATTTAATGTGGTTCGATGACAAGGTGATCAGAAACTAGTCAATAAATATTAATATTGTTTCTGTATTCCGTTTTGGTCGTTTATTGTGTTAAATTTCATGTTTTTCCCGAAAAGGCGCCCTCTAGTGGACATTTTGGAACTAATTTTTTTTCGAAATTCCGTGAGAGCATCTCGTGTATAGCCCATATACAAAATTTCGTTGCATTCCGTTCACCCGTTTGCGCTGTAGGATGCCGTTTATAGGGGAAGTTTAATTATAACCACCCGGTATATATATATATACTGATATATATATATATATATATATATATATATATATATATATATATATATATATATATATATATATATATATATATATATATATATATATATATGCGCTAAAATACTTTTCTCTTACAATTATCTCATTGCTTTTAAAAGATTTTTAACCGTACAGTGGACCCTTAATTCAAGAAATTTCTAAACAAATTTACTACAGTTAAAAAATACTCATCTTTTCTCTAATCTTTAATATCCTTTAGATCCCATATATTATACGAACTAAACCTAAGAAAATTTATTTTAAAATATGAGGCAAGACATTAACAGGAAATTACTACTAATACTCTAGATTTATAGAAAAAAGCAAATACATAATTTCAACAGGAATGAAATTTGATATTTTTTTATCTATACGTAGACTTCAAAAAGTAATGTAACAAATTCTCACGAAGCGTATTTGCAGAAAGTCTCGGAAATATAAATATCTAACATTGTTTACATTCAAAAGAGAGAAATTTCCGTTCATATCACTCATTCTTGCATAAATGACAGTTTTCGCTGTCTGCACTATAAATTATTAAAGCTCGTTCTTAACATTCATGCCATGGAGCTGCAGAGCATGCTTTTCAAAATTCAGTAGTATTGTACTGAAATGTAGTAATCCTATTTGTTTTGATGTTCAGACTCATTCTGAAAGTAATTTTGATAGTTTGTAGTATCTCTAAGCTGTCGTCAATAGTTCTGTATTAAAACCGCTCGTGTCTGAAGTAAAGGTTTCTATCCAATCGATACATATGTGAACAAATTATTCCTGTTATTACTAGTAAAAATGTTTAGTTTCCTCGACATGTGTTCGGATTAGATTTTTTTATGTTATATTTCAAAGAGGATTTATATCACAAAGGAAATAGAAAAGCTCGGTAATATTATACCTCCAGTACATTTTAAAATTATCGTATAGAATTTATGCGTTTTATTGTATAATATAACCTTGCGACAAATAGAGTTCGAAAAATGCGCCTGAATAGACGGAATAGATTAGATGGTAGAATATATCAACCTCGTGTTTAAAAGACTCGGTTTTGAATCCCTGTATTTGTTAAAGGTATAATAGATGCTCCCAAAAGCTAAACAAATAGCATTGTACGGGAGAAAGTTAACTCATGAGTGGAAAGATATGTATACATTCTAACATTTAATGTCATTAGCCTGAAATAGAAAGGGGTGAAAAATAGACCTGGTAGAGAATTTTCTAGACCATGGGGCTTAGCAACAACAACAACTAGTTGAGATGGAAGAGTAAGTGCATCAGTGTAAGGAGACCCGATTTTGCATACATTTCCAGATAGATGATCATTACAAACTAAGAAAATAAACATACTCAATTATCAGTTTTCAAATAATATTCATACATGTACCTATAAATTATCTTACACGGGGGTAGGCTGGGTGGATTTAGTGAATTCTTTAATAATGTTTTGCTACAAGATGCTAAACGGACCGCCCACTCAATGAAAAAGATTTAGTTTGAAAACTCTGAAAGAACTTAACAAATCAAACTCTCCAACGCAGTTAAAGTTACTATATAATTTCAGTCAATTCCCTGAAAGCGTTTGCAAGATGAGGTGGATTACAGTACAATTACACTGATCGCGCTTAGGACCTCTGAAAATTTGGTCCTCGATCTTATCTGTATATAAAATAATAGTATATAATCATAATTACACTGGTGAATTACAGTCCATTGATAAGGTTATAATAAAGCATTTTAATTAGCAATATTAAATTCTGTCGCATCACCGTTACATTAAGCGGACGTTGATGAAACCTACAAAATTAAAGTAAGAAGATAAATACTATACAGAAGGTCGTTCGCAGTTTATGGAAACGATTTTCTAGTTTATTTTTAACATTTGCATTTTGAGATAAAAACTTAGAAATCTAAGAGTAATTGTCTAGTACTGTTTTGTTTTGACTGGAATGTAAAATAAAAGATTTATTTTGAAAATGGATCCTAAAATTGATAGATGGCGCGAAGGTTACGTAACTGCGTTTTCCGAGGAGAAATATTCGTATCATCAAATTATAAAGCGGTGTAAAAATCGCGGTTATGATATTCTAAAAAAATGTATTTATAATATATTAAATTTGAAAGAAAAAAAGTCTAACTGAAAGTAAAAATGAAAATATGACCGCAAAACCTCATCCTAAGATTGTTCGAATGCAGGTAAATATCAAGAAAGTGAAGTTTTGGATCCTAAAAGAAAATTCGTCGACTCAAAGATCCATTGCATCGAAACTAGAAATGTCTTAGGCACTGTAAGTAAAAGCATTCATAAAGATTTGAAGTTAAAATGATGTTTAAACCTAAAGTTCATCTGCATTTGCCAAATCATATTGCTGAAAGAAAACAAATTGTAGAAAATTATATGAGAAACACCTAGCTGCTGAAAAAGGAAAATTTGTGGTAACACTCGATGGGGCATGGATGTGTTTAAGTGACTGTAATAAAAAAAGATCAATTTTCTATTGTTCAACTGACGGGAATGACCGTAAGAAATGGCTACGTCAGTGTACAGAAAAGTTCCCAAAGGAGTTCATGATAGTAGCAGGATTTTGTTACAACGGCAAATTAAAAATAAAAAAAGTCTCAAGTAAAGCCGAAATTAATTCCCTCTACTATCAGCAGAATATATTTGAACCAATTTTCGAAGGATAAATTCCAGCCTTATATGGAATGAACATCGATAAAGTTGATCTTTATATGGACAAAGCCTCTAGTCACACGTTTAAATGAACTGCCACTTATTTAGCAAAGAAAGAATCAGAAACAGGAATAAAGTGTATCCTATTTAATGAAATGCCTGTAAAATCACCTGACGCTTCACCAATGGGCTTTTGAGCTTTCGGTTTATTATAACAATCCTTAAGAAAACGGCATCCAAGAACACTGAACGGACTTTGGAAAACGGTCGAAGAGGAATGGGGTAAAATTGACATGACAGTACTAAGAAAAAGTTTACTTTCATGGAAAATTCGAGCTAGAGCTACTGTCAAGAACCATGGTTATCATACAGAAGCAAATCGTCGCAAAAAATAAGGCATTTATACATAAAACTTAACTATCAAAATCTTTTCCATAAAGTGCGAACGACCTTTTAAGAATATGTTTAAATCTTGAATCATAATTTTTGAAGATTTGACTGAGATTAAGACTTTAGGGTGCAAAACCTGTATCTGTCTGCAAGTTGCTGGATTTTAAAGTATTAATATCCAGTCTGACGAATCACTAATTACATAGACAAAACTGAATACCCGATAGAATACAATTAAATCTTCTAGTAATTTCTGTTCATTATATACCTTGCACCACTCGAGCAGCATTCGAATGTAATGAGTGCTCATCCATATCTTGATAATCTAGTTATCAGCTCTAAACCTTTAACAATGGATATGGATCGAAAGGAAGCACATTTTAGATTTAATGATTAATATGTTACAATGAAGAGTTCTGAAGATACTGTCACTCTTGAAGGAACTTAATTAAGCTATTTTAACCTATATTTTTACTTACACTTATTAAGATATTTAGAACATCAGCGCTATGTTTAAAATTACACACTTTAACACTAGAAAGACGGGAATTTTTTTCTTACTAAAAAGACTGAACGCCGTCATTTTGACGGTTAAAAATAAAATCAGGAATTTAAAATATTTGATGTTTTTTTTTAAAAAAAGGTTAAATATTTTGAATTTTGAACTATTTTATACCAATATATAATAAATTAGTATATATTTGGATATATATTTATGCAGGTATGCCGAGCTGACAACCTGGTATGGTTTATCCCTAAAAATCCATGCATGGTTTGTGCAGTTCTTATTTTTCAACACCAATAGTTCCGAAGAGTCAATATTTCTGTTATTTGCAAAAGGGGAAGAAACGAAAAGTAACTAACATTTTTCCGGTATTATTTTTAAAATTCTGCCTCTTTTCTATATTGCCGTCAAATTGACGGCTTTAGTCTTAGTAGGTATACAACACATTTTCTCTCCCTTTTTACTGTCGAATATAGTTTTGTAAATGTGTGTGCATATTTCGCCTAAAATTAGAAAAAGTCATAAAATTTCAGAAGCCTGAGGACATAAATACAGACATGGCGCTCAATAGTATGTCCGAAACCGTCAAAATGACGGCAGCCGTCTTTCTAAGTGTTAATGGACATGTATTTTTGTGGACTTAATATCGATTGTGTGATTAATATCGATTTTCCAACCTTTTTCTAAACAAACATGCAGTACATGAATATCGTTCCATACAAGTGTATCATATATATGAAGATATGATTGTCTCTGAGTGTGCTTGTTAATAAACTTTTTTTAACCTCTGTTTGAATTTATTTGGTTTATCCCCTATATACATTATATATCTCTTTTATAACGACCTATAAACTACAGATTGCTTACGAATGGCTCATTTATGACTCTCGAAATAATCTTTGTATGTTAATTAAGGAATCTTGCATGTGGCTACTTATCTATCTATAAAAAACTTTTATCATTTTAGATAAAATATATTTGTATATTTTTAATAAAATTAAAGGAATTATATTAAAAATTTGCTTTAGTATTAGATACTTAATTTTAGTGTTTTATTCTTTGAAGATATAAATATCAATAGTTGCCTAACTGCTCAAACATCAGCAATTGAACCATTGATTTCTTAGCTTACTAGTATTCGATGGGAAAGATCTTTTTTTATGCAAGTAAAACGTTTCTCATTTGAAGACTCCATGTTACTCGATCATTTAGCTAGATTATTTTTCTACAGAGCATACAGCATATTCAAGCGTTAAAGCTAACGCAATAATTTGAAACTATAAAAATGTTTGTGGATTTTTAAAAAAAAATGAAACCGCATAATATGAGATATTATGCATAATATGAGATGATATTTTGTGCTTTATTCATTTTTACAGGATTAAGTTTAGGTCCAAAAGCTGGTAGTTTTGTTTCAGTTCTTTTTAACGCGAAACATTTTATAACGTTTGATGTAATATTTTATAGTATTTTAGTTATGGTATCAAAAATTCAAAGTGCTTACCAAGCATAAAATTATAAAATTTTTCAGAATTAATTCAGTTATTCTAAGATTGTGTTTATTTCCCCATCGCAGGAAAATTTACAATTAGTCGGAAAATTTATGTCAAGAAATATCAATAAATATGAAATGTATCTACTGATAACTAGAGAACTAATATTTCAAGCAAAATGGAAGATTTATGACTCCACTTTCCTCGTAAAAGCATTTGTCAGAACAGGTAACTGTAGCTTTGGGGAATTTTAGTGAAATCTGTTTGGTCTTCTTTTTTTTCTGACTTTAATCTTTTAAAGAAGACCTACATTTTACAGTAGTACTAGTTAAAGTGCAATATCTGATTTTTATATTAATTATGCTAGTTATCTTTACTTGATTTGTTAGTCATTTACAAAAGGAATTAGTATCAAAGTAACTAATAAAAAGTACGAGTTTCAGATCACAGAAATTTTTTGAAATGATATTTTCTGCGTCTGAAAGAGATAAAACTGTTTAGTAGTTCTTCTTACTCAGTGTGCGCATAACCAACAAAATATTATTTCAACCTATATTACAATCGTTATGAATAGTTATGCAATAGTACAACAGAGCGTTTCATGCAGTTTAAAACCTTCATAGCCAAATATGTATAAATTAATACATCGACAGGTTTTCTCTATAAATCTTTTTATAATGTCAGCCATATTTACTCAATATTAGGGCTGATTAAAATCGCCTCTATTCAAATGCTTTACAATAAAATCGTAGTAAATTTTCAAGCCGAATAAGTATTATTTAAAACATCAACAATTTTCCTCAATAGTATTTTTAATAATTTGAGCCTTATTTACTCGATATTAGGTTTGATTAAAATCACCATATTCAACTGTTTTATAATAAGTTCTTGCTCGATTTTCAAGCAGACTATGTATTATTTAAAGCACCAACAATTTTCCTCTATAATTTTTCTAATAATTTCAGCCTTATTTCATCGATATTAGGTTTGATTAAAATCTAAAATCGCCGGTATTCAACTGCATTACAATAAGTTTTTGGTCGATTTTCAACAAGCATCTTGAAAATACCTCTTCTAAAATTCCGTTATATCTCCCAACTGCTGCGTTCTGGTTTTTTGAACAATTCCCAAACTTCTGACATGTCATTGGTCACGCATGCAAACGCCGCGCTCTTGAAAATACGCCGGTGTATTAAGGAAATGCAAAAGAAGTGCCTCTGTGAAATTGGTAGAATATGTTAATGTCATGTGTGCCTTTTACCCAGTAATATATCTTTGAAATAAACAAGAAAGGAGAAGGGAGATTTAGAAAAAAAAAACAGTATATTTTAACGACAATTTTGCGCATCTGGAAGAAATTTAACTTTCTTTTACATCTTGTATGATGATCCCAAACTCTGACTTAAATAAAAAAAATTTGTTCATTAAATCTAGAGTCGTTTATAATTTTCAAGAAAAAAGGTAAAAATTTTATTTAAATGTTGTTTTCACTTATGACTTTGATAATGTAAAAGTTCTAATTTATTATTCATTTGGCTGATTCTTTACCATGTCATATAAATTGAAGGGAAACTCGTGAATACTTTCTTACCATTATATAAATTCACATGTATATTCAATGTATATATATATATATGTGTATGTGTGTGTGTAAATACACCTACTTTTTGTAAGAAAAAAATGTAATTTAGAATACATATAGATTTTATAAATAGATTTTAGAAGAACTCTGAAAGGGATGTACTAAAATGGAATAAGGTGTAGGAAGACTATAAAAAAAAAAAAGTATAAAAGTGCATTAAAATATAAATAAAAAAATAATAAGTTTAATGTCAAATGAAATAAAGTTAACTATATATATATGTGTGTGTGTGTGTGTGTGTGTGTGTGTATACAAAAGTAAATAAACTAAGAGAATATGATATTAAGTCGTTTCTTGGTTTTTTTTAAGAAAATTACTTCAACCTATTGTGAAAAGTTTAAGCAATTTTGGAGGTACACTATTAGACGTATAGGGAGGAGTTTGATTGTTGCCGTAAATTCATGTATAGCAGATATTTTCTGCTACGATTATTAGAAGTGCCTAACCTGTTAATCCTCAAATTTACAAAAATCAGGGATATTTTTATCGGATACTTTTGGGCTTTAAAATTATATAAATTGTTATCTTAAATTACATCAAATTATATAAATGCTATCAATAAATTATTGTGTTATTATTATTACATGTGTGTGCGTAAAAATCTCCCTCTTTAACGGATGCTGAATATGATGAATTTTCACTAAGGTAATCAGGTACCTCTCGTGTATATGGTCTGTGATATGATTAGAAATCTCAATTTCTTCTCCATCGAAAGACAAATTGTCTGTTGCTCAGTTGAGTGCGTCGCTGCTGTTCCTAATGTCCCCTGGCGGAAGTTTCAAACCAGGTCCATATAGCTTTGAGGGCTGAGTAGAATGGCTCCGCTTTATAATAGCACCACAAGAGTCGAAGTCCGACTTGGCTAGGTGCCGCCACAATTTTCACCGAACAGCCCCCCCCCCCAAGGGCGACATCTGGGAGGATCGTACCCTCCCCACCCACTGACTCATAGAAGGACTTGCCGGTCTGCGGATTTAACGTGCCCCATAAATCCTTCAGCCCCATATTCGACTTAGATTGGATTCGATCAGTCAATGATGTCAGTGACGTCATCATGTCAATCAATCAGTGACGTCAATCAATGACGTCAATGATGTCAGGATTCGATCCGAACGCCGACGCGTTACCGATAGGTTACCTTGGTCCTTCAGATGAGTTTTAATATTTAAAACCCATTTTTTTTAATATTATTTGCTCTAGGTTTAACTACATTCTACCTTCTTAAACAATGAAGGAAATTCTCACAAAATTCGTTCCCTTGACTTATCAAAAGAATAAAGGAAAAAAATATTTAATATGTCTACTAAACAGACAAATATTATTTTGATTATTTTTAATCCTTTAAATTTTCATTTTAATAAGTGTACAAAGTTAGAATCAACCGAATTCAACTGGTAGAATTATCCTGAATGTATTTTTTTTAAGTTACAGTGCCTTTGGGAATGCTCCAAATTCGAAAATTCTTATTTTATGAACAAAATGTTAAGATACTTCGTTCAGAAAAGCAAAGACAAGCTTAAAAACACTTTCCCTTTTCCCTCAACATAAAATCTTAAAACCTCTATAATTTACAGTATTTACTTCGAACTCAAAATCTGAAATCTTTTATTTATTTTTTTTTAGTTTCTTTCCTGGCATTATATATATGTTTTTTTTATCTTTTGAAATAGCCTGACTGTGGAAATGAAGTGAAGTAAGGAAAAAAATTGCATCATCGGAGGATTAGAAGCGTTATTAGCATATTCCTTATTTAGCTGGAAAGAATGTATATCTTTTTAACACGGCGATATTCTTCGAAGAGAAAAATTTCGAGCCATAACTGGGGAAATGTTGTGTCAAAAGTTTGGGAGAAGTTAAAATTTTCCTTAAATATCAGAATTCTTCAGTCATCGTTGACGGAAGAAGGAAGTAGTTTTAAGGAGGAGGAAGAAATATGTTTATTCAATGATATCCATCGCATGCTTTATAACTTTCTTCGTTTTCAACCAATATTACTTTCTTAAAAATTATATGAGAATGATTTTATTTTTCTAAACTTACTTAACTTGTGTTATTTAAATTTTTATCCATGACTTAGAAAGCATTGACCAAAATAAAATTAGACATTCTTTTCTTATGTGAAGTACTAAATACAAATTTTCCAGAGCGTGCGTGATCTTTCTTACAGAAATTGAACCTTGGGCCTTTTTTTGTTTTTTTATATATCAGTGTAACGGTGTCCATTTAATCTATCAAAACTATGCCATCGCAATGGAGAAAGTTCATTATTACCTTTTAAGTATATTTTATATAAGATGGCGGTCTTCGATATTACAATCGATTAATTTCTGATACTTTGTTCCACAGAGTACCTCAGGTCTAAGCGAAATACATGGATTCAAGTTCTGTAATAAAATTCATTACAATTCATGTTTTTTAATGACATAAAAATTACAATATTTTTTTAAACTAATTTTCAATAGTTAGAGGTATTTTTTTAACACAAAGAATTATTTTCATCATTTGGAGGGGAGTGGTAAAATCCCATTAATTTAATTGATAAAGTCCATAGAAGTTTCTCAAGGTATAGATTCTTGGATGAAGGAGTCAGAGTTTTCAATGGCTGAATTAGAGAAAATATGTTCCATAATGTACAAAATAAATAACCGATATTTGCACAATGTACTAAGGACGGCAATCATCGAAAATACTGAAACATACGACTGGTTCGAATAGAAGTTTTTGAAAATATCAAAAACAGTTTTTCATTCTATTACAAAATCCTTAATTTACTATTCTCATGGCACTAAATCAATTTCACCTGCAACGGATTGAAGCATAATCACCAAATAAATAATTATATATAGATACACTTAAAAATTAATATTGAAATTTTAAATTTAGTTTGAGTTTGTGTGGTATATTCATATAAAGTTCAACCGTTTGTTCCAAAGCTGTATTTTGAATTGTAAAATTGCTTTTTATTCGAATGTACCAAAGGCTGCTTTCGTAAAATATGACTGAAATCAATCCAGAATGTATATATGTATATATATATATATATATTGTATATATGTATATATAATGCTTTAACAAGTTTTATGCTCAAATTCTTCAAAAAGGATAACATTACATTTATTTGTATAAAAAGAAGCACCTAGGATGAATTAACGTTATCTGAGGATATAAAACTCCTATTTCTACTAAAAATCTAGAATTCGAATGTAAGCAAAATTAAAAACATATCTAACGTGTATAGGAGAAAATAATTTATCTTGGTGTTTAAGATCATAACACAGTGATTTCCAACCGGTGTGTAGTGGTACTTTAGGATTCCACGAGATTTTTTTAGGGATAACCAAAAAATTATTAGTAGGGACTTCTTAAATTAAACATCAAGTTGATATCAAACATTTGTTCTCTAACCACCCATTGCAAGCCTCACATTAATAAAGCAATATAACAGAATTCAGATGTTTTCTTAGAAAAATAATTTATCGAATTTTTGTTTTTTTTTAATCGAAAAAAAATAAGGCTTTTGTACGAAAAGACGAGTAAACATAAAATAATGTATGTGCAAAAGAGTTACTCTTTTTTTGTGTATGTGTGCCCTAATACTTTTACAGTACAAAATCATTCCCAATATTTTGTTCCTTAAAGGGAAAACTCTAACAT
Source organism: Dolomedes plantarius (assembly GCA_907164885.2). Lineage (NCBI taxonomy): Eukaryota > Metazoa > Arthropoda > Arachnida > Araneae > Dolomedidae > Dolomedes > Dolomedes plantarius. The sequence goes on from OU015492.1 coordinate 62,638,027, forward strand.
CATTGGAAGTATTTGTTTCGCATAATATGTCGTATTCGTAGTGTAACGTTCTTGGTGAAGAAGGATTTTAGTTTTTTAGACATTTTCTGCTTCAATTCTTTGCCTCCAATTTCTACTATATCTACTTTTATCTCACATTCTTCAAACGCGAGTTTGACTGACTGCTTCTAGAAAGGATCAATTTCCACTTTGTTTTGGAGGGCTTTGTGTTGTTCTGGAGGCTCGAAATTTATCGAACTTCTATCGCTTGACTATGAAGTGTGTAAGAAAGCAGTACATACCAGCCACTACTTTTTTCCCATAAATATATTGTCTCTGCAGTTGAAGACCATTTTTTATGTCCCATTTCTTTCAAAGAACACAACAATTTGTTCAAAGTGCTTTAACAAAAATTTCAAATAAAGTATGAAAAGAGTTTTCTATGAGATCCGGAAAACGTTATAATCTAAAGTGAATTGTGGCATTCGTGTTTTTGGAGTACTTGTTTATATAGAAAACTTTAGCACCTCAATATTTATCAAGTACAATTTTTAGGGATAAACAAAAAATTATTATTAGGGCCCTCTAAAAATAAACCTCAAGTTCATATCAAACATTCGTTCTCTAAGAACCCATCGCAAGCCTCACATTAATAAAACAAAACTATTCTTAGTGATTTCCATTGTAGTCCTTTAGAGAAATACTACACTGAATCCCATGGTTACTTTTGAAACTGTATTAATACATCTGTAACGCACGCTATAATACTTCCAAGCCTCAAATGTAGATGTCGCCACCATACGGATAGAGTTGTGTGAAACCTTCCTGCTGTCCGTACTGTCAATTTTTTAGCCAGAGAGAGTTTGAATTTCGTCGAGTAGAGACCTGCCAGTCTGATGCCCAATTTTGGAATATGTTAAGTTAGCTTACGTTTTTTCTCAAAATGTTTTTCAACTGTTTTGTACTGTGTAATGTAATCCGTCCCTCGTAACTGTGATTTCTAGAGTAATTAAACACGTACTAAACTTTACCCCGAGATTTTTTTGATTACTTTTGGTTTAACACCAGTAATTACATTAATGACAGTTACACATCGGAAATTATTAGCTGCCAATCAAATTATTTCTGAAGTACTAGTGAAAATATGACTAAGATCAATGCAATATCAGATTATTTAATAGCTTAGAATTATATACAATAATAATACATAAAGAAGGTGAGTGTGCTTCTGAAAAATTTGCAATTAATAGATGACCAATTTGATTTCAAAACTTGAAACAATAGGCCTATTTGAAATTTTGTAAGTTCCCACCAACCACTTTTCCTCACTTTGCATCTCGAAGTTTCATATAGCTGCCGTTTGTCACATGTTCCGGAAAAAAATTTATGACTTGATTTTAAAACCCCTTATAAAAATCCATGCATCCATTTTCTTTAACGCCGTCCCTAGGGTGTTCAAGTCCATCGTGGTTAATAGTTAATGAAATAATACACATACTTCTTAAATTGAAGATCAACGTTATTAAAACTATTAAGTAATCACCGTGACTTAACATTATTATTTATCTTATACACCATTACAATGAGTGTCTTACATTAATATATATCGTTAAAACTCCTCAGACTAACATTGAAATTAAATTAAATCAAGGGGTATTTCATAAAACATGGAATAAAGTGATCCCAGCAGATGCCTTTTAACAACTCCATTAAAAATTATTTTTTAATCTGTGTACGTATAATTATCTAAAATCTTCTTCGAGATTCGATATTTCTAAAATATTAATTATTTCAAAGAGAAATCATTAAAAAACAACTAAACATCCTTGCAAAATAATTAGTGAAAATATGTGAGAATTTTGAGGTAATTAATACAATGCAAGTGTGCTTAATAATTAAAAGACAGTAATTTACAATCGGCTTTGTGAGATTAACTTGATATATTTATAAAATATTTCTGAAGCGAAAGTGAAATTATTAGCATAAGACAAACATATCAAAATCGTAAGAGATATTTTCAATAAATTTTATCGGGTGTACACTTTAATGAAAAAATTTACAATATCATATACGTATATAGGAGGTTATCTCAAAGTGAGAGACACCGTGCCCCACGAGGACCTGGGATGATCCAGGGGGTGGTAGTAGTTTCGGGTGCAAATGGGGGGCGTAGAAGGAAAATAAGGGGTTTGTGGAAGCCTAAAGAAAGAAGAAGAGAAAATTAGGAAACATAAGGAAGACAGAAGGGTGACGGGAAAGACCCTACGCGGAAAACACTCAATCATATACAGAAGGTCGATCGCACTTTATGGAAACTAATTTGTAATTTATTTTTATCGTTTACATTTAGAGTAAAAAATTGGCAACTTCAGACTAATTGTCTGCTACTATTTTGTTTTGATTGGAATGTAAAATAGAACATTTATTTTGAAAATGGCTCCTAAAATTGGTAGATGGCTCGAAAGTTACGTAACTGCGCTTTCCGGGGAGAAATATTCGTATCAAAAAATTATAAAGTGGTGTAAAAATCGTGGTTATGGCATTTCAAAAAAAGGTATTTATAATATATTAAATTGAAAGCGAAAAAAAGTCTAAGTGAAAGTAACAATAAAAACATGACCTCAAACCTCGTCCTAAGACTGTTCGAACGCAGGTAAATATCAAGAAAGTGAAGTCTCTGGTCCTAAAAGAAAATCCGCCGACGCAAAGATCCATTGCATCGAAACTAGGAATGTCTTCTGGCACTGCCAGTAACATCATTCATAAAGATTTGAAGTTAAAAAAGATGTTTAAACCTAAAGTTCCTCAACTTTTTCTAAAGCATATTGCTGAAAGAAAAACAAATTGTAGAAAATTATATGAAAAACACCTAGCTACTGAAAAAAAGGGAAATTTGTGATAACACTCAATGAGGCATGGGTGTATTTAAGTGACTGTAATAAAACAAAGATCAATTTTCTATTGCTAAACTGACGGGAATGACCTACGAAATGGCTTCGTCAGTGTACAGAAAAGTTCCCAAAGAGATTCATGGTAGTTGCAGGATTTTGTTACAACGGCAAATTAAAAATCAAAGAAGTCTCAAGTAAACCCAAAATTAATTCACTTTACTATCAGCCATCATTTTAGTACCAATTTTTGAAAACGAAATTCCAGTCTTATATGGAAAGGACATTGATAAAGTTGAACTTCATATGGACAAAGCCTCTAGTCACGCGTCTAAATCCACTGCAGCTTATTTAGCAAAGAAAGAATCAGACTCAGGAATAAAGTGTATCCCATTTAATGAAGTACCTTTAAAATCACCTGACGCTTCACCAATGGGCTTTTGAGCTTTCGGCTTATTATAACAATCCTTAAGAAAACGGCATCAAAGAATACTGAACGGACTTTGGAAAACGGTCGAAGAGGAATGGGGTAAAATTGACATGGCAGTACTAAGAAAAAGTTTACTTTCATGGAAAATTCGAGCTTGAGCTATTGTCAAGAACCATGGCTATCAGATAGAAGCAAATCGCCTCAAAAAATACGGCATTTATACATAAAACTTAGCTATCAAAATCGTTTCCATAAAGTGCGAACGACCTTCTGTATTATGAAACTTATAAAGTGTCCGGTGACATAATTTTATAGTTTGGGCCTTTCTAATAGCTCTGAGCATCTTCTATGAAATGAGGCAGTAGCCTTCATTTCATATATAGCAACTATCGTATGTAGTTCTTCTCTCAGCTTTTGTATTAAACCATCACCAATCGGTAAAAAGAGACACCTGTTCCAGCATTGACAGCTCTTTGGGGAAAGTGTCGATACTTGGTGAAGAGTGGGGGATGATTGGATCTCCTCTTCCACACAATCTGAGTAAGAGGGTGATACCCCGTTGATCCTGACTTGTGTTACTTTCTTCCCCTGCTGGAAAAATAACCTCTCTTCTCAAGTGACTGCTCGTTGAGGGATCAAATCTTTGAAGGAGACTTTAGTTTTTTTCTGGTTGTATTTCGACGAAGTGGATTGCTTCAACCTTCCTTCAAGGCTAAGTAATTAATATAAATTAATATGGCTAAGAAATTAATATAAATTTTTATCAATCCAGAAATCTGGGCAAATTTAAATTTTAAGAACATTTTCATTTTTCTTTTTTTATCTACAGTTACTTGTGATAAATTTTAATTTGTATGAGCTGACAAATGGCTCTCTTTTTTTTTGTCATAGGTTTCTCAGTTAGCAATGAAAAATCCAAAGGTTTGAGGTAATAGAGTTTATATCACCTGCTTTTAAAAAAATGATAGGCAATTTTTTTTAAAACTCAAATAGCTCTAGAAAAGTGTTTAGATAGTTTTTTCTCTATTCATGGGGAAAAAATTTTAAAATTACAGTTTATCGATCTTAGGGCCTAAGAGATGTCACTGAAAACGTTGAATGAAGATACCGATGTGAATTTTAACCGCTAGGTGGCGGGAAATGCGATCGAAACGCTCAGAGGTCCAATCTTCCCCTACATCAAGGGGTATTATATTCGTAGCGAAATATTATGTACACCGGGTCCCGCTGCGAGCGATCCGGTGTCGTTGCGGCACCGCAGTTGCGATTAGGCAGTACATAGAGTTGAACTTGCCGACTCACACGGACGACGGCGTCGTCCGTGTGAGTCGATTGTGTAGTAGACAATTTTCTCTTGGAAAAGAAGTAGACCAATAGCAGTTTCAGAGAAATTTAAACAAACATATCCGCCCGTGATAGTTATATGAAATTTCTTTGTGTTTTGTCTCTGAAATTCTAACAAAATAAGGAATATTCAGGATAACCTTTGAATATTCATGCATTTGGTTTATCACAAATTGGTGCGTATACTGCAAAACTATGTTCGGGTGCAAATGAATTATTTAAGGTAGTGATATGTGCATGTTATCTAGTGCAAATATCTTCGTGATTTTGACGGCATTTCGTGACCTATTACATAAGCTGAAAAAAGTCCATCGGGCAAACGGTAATGTGACCACACCCTAATGATGGCCTTCAATAAAATTCTAAAATCTCTCATCCTTAAACATAATGTATTTATTTATACAACAATTATGAGTCAAGTTCATCATTGTTGTAGGATGACAGACTAGTTAGAAAATGTGCTATGAACTGAATAAATTTTATTTTGTCCTGCAATATGCTTCAGTTCTCGAAATTTCATCTTCGAAGCAAGGAAAATGTCAGAAATATGATCACCTTTTAAGTAGTTGCTCGGGCTAAAAAAAATTAAATTGTGGACACTAGGTGTACGAGTCGAGGTGTTTCAGAGATATTTTTAATCTGGGGTAGCTCTACTTTTCACGCAATATGTTCTCTGTTAGTCAACAAGAAGAAATGCATCATTACTCAATTAACTGACGAATGATTACTTATGAGTAGTAAATTCTTCATAAAAAATTATATTAAAAAATATTATTCTATGTTACTTTTATGGTGATTATCTAAGAAACAAATATAATTTAACATTTATGTTTGGTACATAAGAAGCATTTTAGAAACAATTTGATTGAAAATTCAGTCATGGAGTCAAATAGTTTTCATTTCAACTGCTGCAAAACCCAACATTTTTCATTTCATTCCCTACCTTATAGAGTGACAAATTTAATCAACTGTAGTAGAAATTTCGACGAGATGATGGATTATATGCATATTTTCTGCTTTTGAAGACAGGTGTATGGGGTATATTTGGCTGCTTAAGAAGGGTGACGCATTGGATGCGGCATATGTCTGTCAGTTAACTGTTCAGGTAGACAGGGATTGCTTCTTTATCAAGCTCACTGGCTATGTACTTAGAAATATCTGACAATCCCACATGTATCAGTCCCTGAATATTTTATAAGGAAAACTGAATAACACTGGAAGGTTCTATTTGTTTATAAAACTACTAAAGGGAAATTCAACATTAAAAAAATCTATTCTATTCATATTTAATAAAAAGAACTGCATAATTCACAGTTATATAGAGAAAAAAAATCTTCATATTTTAGATAACACTGAAACAACGAATACAAGAATCAAAAATGCAATATTACAACAACAAATCTTATTGACAAGTACTTATTTTTTACTGCAATATCTAATATTTTTCTATAATTTCATCAACACTATAACGACCTAGCCGCTTATAGTTGCTAGTTATAAGTTGTAACATTGGCAGAAACAGGTATAACTAAATTGCCGGTAGACTTATTGTTACATTTCTTTACATGCCTTAAAAAATTAATATTTTCGCCTCTTTTACGACGAGAAGTTGGTCAAATACACCTTCTTCTTTCTTAAGAAGTTGTCAATACTTTCCAGGTCCTTTTTCATTTCAGAAGTAGTTTAATTAATTTATATTGCGTGTATGTTATTGGTGCGATACTCCAAAATGCTGTATACATATTATGCAAAAAAAGTTTCTTGAGAAAAAACATTGTTTCTGTAAATACCGGGTGTCCATAATTAAACTGACAGTGCTCACAGTGTTCTGTAGCGCGATCTATTTGCGAGAATGACGCCACATTTTGTAGGAAGATTAAACAAGACGGGGGACGAAGGATTCCGCGAAAAAATAAATTAGTTCCAAAAGTCACCGCCAGGGGAATATTTGGCGCTGTGTAATAGAAAATAGAGTGTTAACAAATGCAAATTAATACGGAATAAAATTACCTTTTATTATGCACATTTTCTTATTTAGTCCAAGTGCAATATGGCAACACTTTTAAAAAAGCGTAAAATCTACATAAACACCGATAAAGTCTCGTGATCTGCAATATCACGTACGCTGAGCAGAAGTTCTTTATTCAAATTTCACCTTACATCCATTGGCACAGTGCCAGCTGCTTGGGTTTTAAAAGGCAATGTGTTACGTTTCGAATCAATCGGATTGAAAGTTTATGTGCAATGTCTCCTTCTTTAGTCGAGCGTGCGTTACTGGTCAAATTCTTTTACATCAACCAGTGCAACGCGTCAGCCGCTCTTCGTGCTTTTAGAACGCACAAAAAAATGCGTAAAGGCAACTGTCCTGTGTCAGTTAATGGGCTAAAAGCAATGGTTGCGACGTTTGAGAAAACAGGTTCTCTGAAGGTTCAGTCAGGCAGAGGACGAAAACCTGTACCACAGGATACAATCGAAGCAGTTGCCACGGCGATTGTCGACAGAGGACCAGACAATATTGCTGCCACCTCTAGCGCTCGTGGATTAGCTCGGAATATGGATATGCCTTACAGTACGGTATGGAAAATCTTACGAAAGATTATCAACTTCTATCCGTACAAGATCAGCCGTGTACAGGAGTTACTGTACCCCAACCATGATAAGCGATTGACTTTTGCTGTCACCTTTCTTGCCAGAATGGAGGTGGATGATGCTTGGCTGTGGAAAATCTTATGGGGAGACGAGGCCCACTTTTACCTGTATGGAACTGTGAATACCCAGAACTGCCGAATTTGGGATGACAAATCACCACATGCAGTCACAGAAATTCCCTTACATTCACCAAAGGTAACTATTTGGTGTGGGTTCACAGCGGAATTTATCGTAGGTCCATTCTTCTATGAGAACATTACCCCGACAGGACCGGAAACCTGTTCTGTTACCGGAGAGAAATATCGCCACATGTTGAACAGCTTTGTCATTCCGGCACTTCAGCAAAGACAATGCCTGGGAAAAATCATTTTCATGCAAGATGGAGCCCCTCCACACGGGTGCAACAGCTGCTACGACACAAAATCACAACACGCCACACAATCACAATCACGATCACAATCAGCCCTCCACACGCCCCTCCACGATCCCCCAGGCATGGAGCCCCATGCCTGGGGGAAATCATTTTCATGCAAGATGGAGCCCCTCCACACGGGTGCAACAGCTGCTACGACAGAAATTCACAACAGAAAGAGTCATTAGCCGCTACTTTCCAACTGCATGGCCACCTCGGTCGCCTGATTTTACCCCATGCGACTTCTGGCTATGGGGTTACCTTAAGTCCAAGGTCTATCAAGGAGTGGTCCAGGACCTGGCTACGTTGAAGGATAACATATCACGGACTGAACGGGAGATTCCTGCAGACATGTTACTTTTTGCTGTTGTGCATACTGTGCACAGAATGCAATATGTGGTCCACAACAACGGCAGCCACATTGAACCTCATTTGAATGCAAAATAAAAGGTAATTTCCGTATTGATTTGCATTTGTTAACACTCTATTTTCTATTACACAGCGCCAAATGTTCCCCTAGCGGTGACTTTTGGAACTAATTTATTTTTTCGCGAAATCCTTTGTCCCCCGTCTTGTTTAATCTTCCTACAAAATGTGGCGTCATTCTCGCAAATAGATCGCGCTACAGAACACTGTGAGCACTGTCAGTTTAATTATGGCCATCCGGTATGTTTTGTAATTTCAACATATTTGAACATTAATGTAAGCGTATGAATTGTGTATCTGAAAGTTCATGTACTGTAAATGAATTGAAACAAATCCGGCAAATGAAAGAATTAATTTCATCACATATAAAAATACAATTTCATTGACATATAAAAATAGATAACTAATATGCGAAAGAATAATATCCTAGGCATAACAAAGAATGACGTAAAAAATTGAAAAACATTTTCAAACTAAAAAAACAATTTAGTACTTTTACTAAAGTTTTTTTTTTTTTGTTTCTTTCCAATGGCAGGGCAAAAGAGATTACAAAGGAACGATGAAATAAAAACAGAAGACCGAATTCATTGCCCTAGGAGCGTTCTTGCTTTCCAATATCTACAAAAGGTTGTATATTCGATTATTTCCAATCGGATCCTCGCATTAGCCATAAAAATCATGTAAATATAATAATCAAAAATGTGTATTAAATTTTTGTTCCATTTCAATGCAGTTTCCTCAGTTTGATAAGTTTTTAAACTTTACATGTGCCACAAAAGTTTAGTATTAGCTACGTAGAAAGTGTTTTCAAATGCTGTAAAAAATTACAGCTAAATTAATCCAGCGATGCCACAATAATCCCTTTCCTTATGTTGCCCTCAGCTGGATTTAAGGCTGCTGTGTACTAACCCTATTGGATTCGCTCACCTCAATGTTATCCTATGGTTAAAATGTGTACACGGATTGTCGACTTGGATTTAGAGATTTTTTTTTCTTTTTAAAAAAAATTGTATTCCGTAAAACAGAAAGAAATTTTACATCTTGGGGCATTTTTCGTTTTTAAAAAATATGAAAATAATGTTTCAAAATTTAAATTATTCTGGGAAAATATCTGGTATAGTGTGTTTTAAACGGTCATCAATTCCTTTGGTGAACGAAATTTATAAAATGAATCCTGTTGTAAGGTGCAAAAGAGTTAGGACTACCTTAAAATACCATTTTTATTGGTTTATCAGAATTTATCTAGCTGAAAATAATAGACACATTTTCTCCATAGGTTAATATTAAAGTGAAGGAATCCAATAGGTTTAGTACACAGCAGCCTTAAGCGTGCATTATCGAAACCTGATATTATAGCACTAGTCCTTATATAATGTAATTAAATCCCGCATCAAACTTTTATCATTAAATAAGTATCCTGCAACGTGTAGAGATGATTATCATGTGCCGTCAAACCATTTTTTATTCCCTATCTAACGAAAATCTTTACAACTTCTAAATAAGCAGGACGGAGGCCGTCAGTCAAAAGTGTGGTAGATCATTACTATAACAAGACTGTTTGCGAAAACCCGAGGGGGACGTAAATGAAGTTAATCACTTTAACGGGGTAATTAAGGCGAGATTTATTTCGCTAACACCCCTTTGAAAAAGTTTTGGGCTATTTATATCAGAGAAAGACTGACGTAACAGGCAGGATCATTCATCAAAATCTGATGCCGGGAACTATTTTTAACCTTCACTCTCCCAATTCCTGTCTATAGGATATTTCTCGCTGATCGCTGACGCAACTTACCGAGAATGCAAGGACTTTTAACTTCAGGAACTCAGAAGAAGAAAAAATGTTTTTTCGTACAGCCTATGTAGTAAAAGTATTTTTAAACTGAATTCATGAGTTCTCATTCGTCAGTTTCCTTTAAACGAACTTTTATGAAATGAAAAATAATTTATAAACATTAAATCCTTATCATTAATGGCTTAAATGAATGCAAGAATCAATAATCATATGCACGCTATTTTGTAAAAATATATTATTCTGAGGGATTAAATTTTAAATTGTACTGATAAGGTTTCAAACTGATATTACGACTTATTTTGTATTTTTAGATGATATCTTAGCGTATAAAATTAGAAATCAAGCATATTTTTTATGTTAAATCACACATGCAACGAAAATAATGTATATATATAACACCTATCAATATTAGTGGTATTTATGAATGTGCTTCGTATTCCTTAAAAAACAAGTCTGACCACCGGTATTTTTTATATAATATAGTGTATGTATTATTCTTCTGTCGGGTAGCAGTAATGAAGCTAAGGGCATCAGGCTTTTGGGGGGAACAGCGTAAAATGCCAATCCTTGCAGCTTGCAGACCTTGCGTAAAGGGCAAATTGTTGGAGTGCGTTTAAATTGGAGTATCTGTTACTGCAACTCCCAGGCTAATGGGTGATTTTCGAGCTATGGTATCGTAAGTCATGATAGCATACAGAGTGCACGAAAAAACATTCTTTGCCAAACAGCGTAGAGGACGAAAGGGAGAGCTGAGAGAAAGAGACGGATGAGGTATCGAAGCGGATTGTGACATGAAGAAAACAACTCCAACCAAAATGGCCGAAGAGCTCAATCTGCATCTCCATGTTCCGGTATGAACCATTAGAGGTAGAAGGGAACTTCACAAACAAAGCATTTACGGAAGAGTAGCTATTCCCAAACCACTTGTAATAGATGCAGATATAAAATATCGTCCACAATGGTGCCATGAGCACAAATCCTGTTCGAGTAATATATCGAAAAATGGTATTTGGTCCAACGAATCATTGTTCACATTGTTCCTCGCAACAGGACGTGCGTATGTTTGGAAAACACCTTATAACATATTTGGCCTGTGACAGAGAGTCAAGTTGACTCTCAGAGTAGCGTCTGTCACAGATACGTAACATAAAAACCAGCCAGACAACAGAATTGAGAAAATAAAATAGGTGCACTTTATTATGTGCTCTCGATTAAGATATGCGCGTTTAGTCGCCGTTACAAAGTTAATTTACAGCTTGATGGAGATGGATTATTGTCCCATACACTATACAGTCAATATCACTCGGGACTGATTGGCGTTGCTTAGGAAGGCAGATAGTTGGCCACGACACTCAGCTGGAGTCTCTCTTTCTGTCGATGATGGCCCGGTCTTAGAAATTCACGCCTGGAACAGGAGTCGACACCATTCGGGAAAACTGCAGGTCCCCTCGCCGCTATGTCACATAAGCGGGGGGTTTCTGTCTCTCACGATAACTATCAGTAAATTTGAGAGATTAGCTCACTAGTCCAAGAGCAATTTCTGCTACTTAGACTCCTATCAGAAGACTACTAGAGAGTCTCGCACTTTCTGTCGGGTTAACCAAGTTCAACCCGCGGAGACTACTCCTAGGACTCTCAGTCCTAAAAAAAACCTCTTCACTCAAAAAATTGTCTCGGAGTCCCCCATCACACCTCCGCATCCCTTTTTATTAACTCTCGCGCTAGCGGCGAAAAACTGGCTCTCCTGCTTCTCAAAGCCTCTTCCCATTGGCTTTTCTCAGGTGACGTCTGCAACTGTCATCATCGATTTTATCAATACAATACCGAACATGTCCTCTATCAAACTCGTCAAGAGGCGGTCGTCTTATTGTTGACTTCTGTCTGAACTCCCCGCCATCGTTTCGCCCCCTGTCTTTCTGTTCTGATGGCACCTGTGCTGGAACAGCTGACGGCCATTGTGAACCCCCTCTTGCTCTCCATTGTGAAATACCACGTCTGCCGTTCTTGTTTTTCTCACGGTGCCTCAATGAAACTTTTTCGAGCCTTGGGGGTTCGGAAAATTCCACGACCTACACAAGCGTAAGATTCTGGCTGTCTCTTCTCAACTGTCAATCATGGAGGTAGATCTATCAGGGTTTGGGATGCCATCTCATGGTTTTCTTCAGGTCCTATTGTAACCCTAAAAGGGAGATTGAATGGGAATGACTATGTCGAAATTTTAACTCACTAGTCCATCCTATGGTGCAAACATTGCTTCTTGCAGGAGATGGCGTTCTCCAGGTTGATAATCACTCTATATACACAGCTAAATCAATCAAGTATTGGTTTAAAGAGCATGAAAGTCAAATATCTTACCCTGTACAATCACCCCGACTATCATCCAACCACTGTGATATGTATAAGCGGATAGAGCCAGATATTGATATCCTTCACAGCATCTCTACAGGAACTTTCAGGATTTTTCCCTGAAGAATGGTATAATATATTCTTAACCACTATCCATGACTTTTACAATCCAATTCCAAGGTGAATCAGGTGGTATTACATGAGACAGGTGATCCTGGGATGTATTAATAAAGGTTTTCATGATGCTTCTTAGTGTTTCCATTATTTTGATAACCACCTGTATATATATATATATATATATTATATATATATATATATTATATATATATATATATATATATATATATTATATATATATATATATATATATATATATATATATACACTGCTGGCCACTGTAAATGCAACACCCTGAAGGAAACATGCAAATAACATGAAATTTACAACATGCCTTAGCGGAGGTGAGATATGCAAATGATTAGAATTTCAGCGCAGACGCACATCACGCGCGCCTGTGGCGCCACTTCAAAGCGCTATTTAAGGCTTGGAGATTTCGACGATTTCAAGTTCGGCAATTGTGTTTTTCTTGTGGTTTTTTCAAAAAAACGACCAATTATGCCTCGTCGAAAACAGCGATCATCTTTTGATCAAGTATCCGAGTTCGACAGAGGAAGGATAGTGGCCTACCGAGATTGTGGATTATCTTTCAGGGATATCGGTAGTCGTGTTGGACGAAACCAAACAACTGTAATGCGGATATGTGATCGTTGGATGCAGGAGGGTACGACGGACCGGCGTGTTCGATCGCATCCACATCAGCGCACCACTTCACGTGATGACAGGCAAATTGTGCTCATGGAAGTGACGGATCGCTCAGTCACATCACGAACCATAGCACAGCACATGCAGTCTGTAACGCATCATCCAGTGTCTGCGCGTACCATTCGACGCCGTATACAGCAGAGTGGTCTGTCCGCAAGACGTCCATTGCTTTGTCTACCCTTGACGCAGAACCACAGACGTCTCCGCCGCCAATGGTGCGATGACAGAAGGATGTGGACGGCAGAATGGAATGAAATTGTCTTTACTGACGAGTCACGCTTCTGTCTGCAACACCACGATGGTCGCATTCGAGTCTGGAGACACCGTGAAGAAAGGATGCTGAACAGCTGCGTTATGCACCGCCACACTGGTCCTGCACCGGGTATTATGGTATGGGGCGGTATTGGATATCACTCTCGCACACCTCTAGTACGCATTGCCGGTACTTTAAACAGCCAGCGCTACATCTCCGAGGTGTTGGAGCCAGTTGTCCTTCCTTAGTTTCAGGGCTTGCCCACAGCCATATTTCAACAGGATAATGCGCGACCACACGTGGCACGCATTGTCCAACGGTTCTTCGTCAATCGGCAGATTGAATTGCTTCCCTGGCCGCATCGCTCTCCGGATCTTTCGCCGACAGAAAACATGTGGTCCATGGTTGCTCTACGATTGACCCAGATTCCATCCCCAGCTGCCACAGTAGATCAACTTTGGCAACGTGTGGAAGCTGCTTGGTCTGCTGTATCCCAAGAACTCATCCAAAGTCTCTTTGAATCAATGCCGAGGCGTGTGGCTGCGGGGATCTCCAACAATGGCGGCTACTCTGGCTACTGATTTTGGCAGGAACCACACTTCACAGAAGTCTATAAATTTAATCATTTGATACTTGGTCAACATGTTATCTACAAAATAAATTTTTTTGTGATTTCTCTTGTCTTTCTAGGTGTTGCAATTTGGGTGGCCAGCAGTGTATATATATATATATATATTATATATATATATATATATATATATATATATATATATATATATATATATATATATATATGTGTGTGTGTGTGTGTAAGTAACATCACGCACATCACTGATTCCGAAACACCGGTCACACTGCATCCACACGAGATGGCATCCCAAAGGCGATGGAGTTATACAGGCTATAATATCACTTTAAGGTAGAAATGGCCGGAGTGGAGAACACGAATAAATACTCGATGAAAACATAGTCCACACGTTGAACAGTTGAGTTACTACTTTATTCTCTGGAATTAATCTTCAAGACAGCGACATGAAAGAGATGTACACTGCAAAACGACTTGACACAAATGGACACTGACGACATAGCCGTAAATAAGCCAGCCACCGGAATCTTCCGCCAGGGCTTAAGAATACAAAGTTTACATTGTAGAGTTGTCGGAAATAGTCCTCGAACAAGGGACAGAGGGACGAGAGACAAGCAAAGAAGTAACGAAGCAGAGAGAAAAGCCCCGGGCAAAACCTTGCCCTGGCTTAAATAATCCTCATGAGGTAGTTTTCACATGACCCTTGCACTCTGCACCGTTTGTCCAGTGCAGATTTCTGGGCTCAAGGTAGTTATATAAGTTTGGCGCCTACAAAACTGGGGGTTAGGGATGATATATTAATTGTCTACTTTAGTATTTGTAAGGTATACATAAGATTCGATTCACAAGAATCGAACTTTTGAGTGAATGAATTAAAGAAGCTGCTTGAGATATGCTAATTTCGGCATACGCGCTTGGTATAAATACCATGCAGCTTGATTAATACAGGGGTTGAAAAAAAGGTTTTGTTAAGGTTGATAGATAAGCGATAGGGAGCTACGAGGTATACAGCTCCAGTACTATCCTGCGCTAGTGCTTAGGGGGCCCAAAGTTTACGTGGCAGTACTGCTGCTTTGTGAGTATGGCAATGTGTATTTCTGTTGAATGTTAATATATATTCCGTACAAGTAGTACGTATGCTTATTTGAAAATTTGATGCAAAAATGCATCGAGAAAAGAGAAAAGTTTTACTTTTAATCGACCGTTGCACTGCACATACTCCAAATATCCCTGGACTTACAAATTTGACTATCCATTTCTTACCAGCTAATTGCACTAGCAAGTTACAGCCATTAGACCTGGGTATCATTCGCAGTGTGAAAGCATACTACAAAAAGTCTTTAATTAGGAAATTAATAAAGAATTCGGCTGACAGTAAAAAAATTAGAAAATTTACAATGTTGGAAGCAATGCACATGATAACATCAGCATGGAAAGAAGTTTCTTCATCCACAATAAAAAACTGCTTTCGCGTTGCTGGAATTCACAAAGAACTTGTGGAACTGCTAAGTACGGATGTAGAAATCAATGAAGATGACATTACCCCTGAAGAATGGAGAAGTCTTGTTGAAGATGAGGATGTTTCAATTCAAGATTTCTACAATTGTGATAAATATGTATTAACAACAGATTTCAGAAATGTAGAACAAATTTATGAAGATATTGTAAACGAAAACACAGTGTCAGACGATGAAGGTGAAGTTGAAGACACGGAGAACGAGACACTGCCACAATCTTACACAGATGCAATTTCTGTTCTAGATGTTCTCCGACGCTATATTACATCGAAAATGGAAGGTGACTCATTTAACATTTTAGAAAATCTGGAAAAGAGAATAACGAAAACAAGGCGAATGAAGAAATTAACACTTTTTGAATTTTTTAAAACGCAATTTATTGTATTGTTTGTACTCTTTTTTTTTCAGTCTAATTTAAAATAACTTTTTGTGAATAAAATAATGATGATAATAAAAATAACATTTTTAAACACGCTAATATATTAAGAAATATATTGACAGTTCTAAGCCTGTAAAGTGTGAAGGGAAATGTTATTTTTTTCACAAATACTGTTTAAGGACGATCTCTACTTAAGGGCGATTTTTCACGGTCCCTTGAAAGTCGTTAAACAGAGAACCAACTGTATAAGATTCGATTCACAAGAATCGAACTTTTGAGTGAATGAATTAAAGAAGCTGCTTGAGATATGCTAATTTCGCCATACGCGCTTGGTATAAATACCATGCAGCTTGATTAATACAGGGGTTGAAAAAAAGGTTTTGTTAAGGTTGATAGATAGGCGATAGGGAGCTACGAGGTATGCAGCTCCAGTACTATCCTGCGCTAGTGCTTAGGGGGCCCAAAGTTTACGTAGCAGTACTGCTGGTTTGACTCTCTGTTGGTTTGTGAGTATGGCAATGTGTATTTCTGTTGAATGTTAATATATATTCCGTACAAGTAGTACGTATGCTTATTGCTGTAAAAGCAAATTCTATATGTGCAACGAATTCAATAAACATTGTTTCATGTATAAACTGTGTTTGTATGAAATTCATTTAGAGTGCCACTTCAAATTATATACACCCAGGTCTGGGTAGAAGTGAGCTAATTTCTCTATACTGGCGCCCGAAAGTTTATATATACCCTGGTTGTTCTCGTTACATTTATAACGAACAACATAATTGAAGTTAAACTGTGTACTTATATTGATAAAATTGTTGCAAGTACTTATATACTATTTGAAAATGAGTGTTGTTGAACAAAACCCTGCTGGAAATTTTCCTCGGGTAATTATGGTTCAGCATTTTGCGCCATTCGTTGCCACCTTCAATGGTGGCCCCTCAAGCCAATTCCTAAAGAAAATTGAGTATTACTTTCAGCAACAATGCACCCCAGAGGGGGATAAACTTAAAATTGCTCTAGCCGCTTTAAGAGGTAGTGCATATCAGTGGTACACGTGTATGCAAAGCAGTAATCTGATTTTTGACTATTTGTCATTCAAGCAACAGTTTCTTAGCGTTTTTCCAAAGACCTTTAATCAAAGTCAAATAGAAGCGGAAATTTATTCGCTAAGGCAACGTGAAGGTCAGTCTGCGTTAGATTTTGCTATGGAAAAGATTTCCAAGTGTGAGGAATATCTAGAAGGGGTGACGGAAGCGGTAATCTTAAAAATAGTTATCCAACGTTTGAAGCCAAGTGTTCAAGATTTTTTAGACAGTCAAAATATTACAAGCAAGGTTACCCTCCTTCAAGCTTTATCTAAACATGACAATAGGCATTTCTTCGCTACCCCTTACCCTCACGCAAGTACGAGAAGTTTTATTCATCCCAGCCAAATTTTTCGCGAGTTTCAAACCAACAGCGAAATCAGTATCGTGGGCGAAATAATAGAGGCTCACAGCGTTACAATGAAATTAGTGCACTTAAAGTAAATAATATGCAAGCACCTTACGTGCACTGTCAAGTTGTTTCACATGATATGGTTCAACCTGCTGAAACTGTGTGGTCAAATGTATTAACTTGTCCGAGCAGTAATCATTATTTTGAGAATAGTGAAAGTCGGGGTATTTTTGTGGCTTATAATGAAAGTGAGTCTAGTTGGAATAATGCGGCAATTCCAGTACAAATTTCTGAAAATAGTGCCGATACTAATGCTAGTGGTTTAGAAAATAAATCATCTGATACTTCTATTAATGCTATACCTGATATTATTAATGATATACCTGATATTTTAGATGATATTCACACATCTGTTAATGAAGTAAATTTAGTAGATGACGAAGTATGTGTTACGGAAGTTAGTGAATATTTATTAGTTGACGACAATAAAAATTCTTTAAACGATATTAGGAACTCGCTAGGTAATGATGATATTATTTCAAGTTCCCAGCCGAATGGAGATTGTGTAGGCCAGGTTGATAATATGGTCTTAAATAAAGTACATGAAAACCAGACTGAGAATCAGTATGAATAGTTGACACAGAGTTATACTGTAAGTAGTTTAGCTGATGCTTCGGAAGTTATAGACGTAGTTTGCATTAAAACGCACCAGTACGTAGAGCTTAATCTTCCTAAAACTGAAGCAGTGTTAAAGAATTTAAATGTTAACGATTCTGATGTCGTAAGTTTCAAAGAAACTTTTTCGTCAAAAGAGGATAAAACTAAAGTTAAGGGGGATAAAAAAACGTGAAAAAGCGCCTTCAGGTTCCAGCATTAAAACTGCTAATACTGAAGTAATTAATTCGGTAAACAATAGGTCGTATAAGCACAAATGTGAAAAGCAGAGTCAGGTTGTTGAAAAACATGAAACAAGCAGCGAACCTATTTGTAAACGTATCATAAATGACGAGATAAAGACAGTAACTAAACACGTTGGTTCGGCGTATAAGTTTGAAAAAATAGAATCTGCATGAAAATCTAATGCCTATACTCTAAAAAGTACGGAGAAAAGTAAAGTGTGCACTACAAAACCTCCATCAAAGTATGAATGTGTCGCTGATAAGGTACACAAGGTTATGAAAAGGATAGATGACAATTCTAAAGGTCCTTTGCATAAGTACAGGAAACGGAAGATTTCTGCGGCCCAGCAAGGTTGGCCTCCTTCCAAGAGACCTCCTGTACATCATCAAGCCGGACCAGCGCCTCAGGACCAACGCCCTGCTGCACGAAGGATGCCCACACGGTCAACGAATCCCTTTATTAGGACTGCGACCATCAAGAGAGGTTCCACGGAATGGACAGACTGGTGCAGGGAAGTTGCCGCTTTCATGAACAAGTCTTGTATCAATTCTCTTATTCTAACTCCCACCCTTTAATAAAGTCGAACCAAATTGGTTTGAAATTCCCCATTGTATATACTGTGTAAACATTTTGAGGGGAAGGGGTGAGCCCCTGAAAAAAAAACGGCATACTGTTGTTTTATAAATTTTTGAAGGGAACATGTACTGACTAGAAAAAAATACATAGTGCATAATATAATAATTAACTAACTAACATACTAACTTCACAAAACATAACATGTGCATTATGAATTGGGGAAGAGTAGCTACAAACAGTCAAGAAATGTCATGCTGTGCAATTGTGTTGACACTTTTAACTAAAATAGATTTTATAGGGCGCAGTTGGCCAGCCCAGTATCCGTACCTCTGCAAATCCACTGTTCGATGGTGTCACCTGGGCCCTTCGGGGTTAGTTTTGTAAAATGGGAGTGGCGTTTTTCCCCCACACAACGTGTGGAAGGTTTTTTGGCTTTGCTACCCATTATGTAAAAAGTCAAACCAGCACGCGTTTTCAATTAGTTAACTGAAGCCGTTCAGACCTCAGTTACCAAATTTTTTTTTCGAGGGAGGCCAGTGTAAGGTATATACAGTTGGTTCTCTGTTTAACGACGCTCTACTTAACGACGATCTCTATTTAAAGACGATATTTCCCGGTCCCGGTCCCTCCGACGTAAAAAAGTTCTACTTAACGACGATTTTGTTTCTATTTAACGACGATTTTTTCTTAAATGATAAACTTTTTCTTCAACATTTTATTTGCAGGAGGGTTACTTTCTGTGGGGGAGTTTGGTTTCAATAACAGACCCAGAATTTCCTTTATGTTTGTTGCAATCATAGACTTGTTGCAGTGGAAAAAACCGGGGGAGGGGGGGGAGGATTACTGTTTCTCGGAAGATCGAACATTCTTCCCTGGTGGATCGAATTTCTTAGTGCGGGTGTGGAATCACTCTATTGTACCTACCATGTTCTCATGCTATTTACGAACTGTCCAAAAGCACCCCTCTCTCACTCCTTCTGGGAATTACGTGTTCATGTTTAGAGAATTCATGGTTGTGTGTAGGAGCTCATTCTAGTACGAATACGAGGTGAGCAGAGCAAAATGGCATCAAAGCGAAAGCATCTTACGCTACACGAAAAAGTGAAAATTATTGAAAACTGGGAAGAAAGTGTTGGAATAACAAAAGTCCAATTCGCAAGACAATTTCAGCTACCCGAGTCTACTCTCAAAGGCATTTTAGTAAGCAAAGAGAAAATTCTTGAAGCAGCACAAAAATTTGGTTTGGGATCCAAATCCAAATGGCAGAAAATTCAATGTGGCCGATCAGAAGAGTTTGAGAAGGCAGTCCTGCAATGGTTTCATCAAGCAAGAGCATCTAACATTCCAATTTCCGGAGTGATATTTAAAGAAAATGCTATTATTCTGGAAGAAAAGTTTGGAATGCAAAATTTTCAGGCTTCGGCTGGTTGGCTAACAAAGTTCAAAGAAAGATACGGGCTTGTATTTAAAAGCATATCTGGCGAAAGTGGCACCGTAGATGAAAAAATAGTGGATGAATGGAAAATAGTGCTGAAGGGGATATTAGATGGATATGATGAGAAGAACATATTCAATGCAGATGAGACGGGCCGATTCTACAATATGGTGCCTAATAAAACCTTAACGTGTATGGGCGAAAAGTGTTTTGGTGGAAAACACAGTAAGGAACGATTGACTGTTTTACTGTGCACTAATTCGGATGGATCTGAGAAATTTCCACCACTAGTTATAGGCAAATCAAAGCAACCAAGGTGTTTTAAGAATATCACCAGGAAACCTTGTGAGTACCGCAATAACAATAAAGCGTGGATGACATCACAAATTTTTATTGACTGGATTAGAAAATTTGATGCAAAAATGCATCGAGAAAAGAGAAAAGTTTTACTTTTAATCGACCGTTGCACTGCACATACTCCAAATATCCCTGGACTTACAAATTTGACTATCCATTTCTTACCAGCTAATTGCACTAGCAAGTTACAGCCATTAGACCTGGGTATCATTCGCAGTGTGAAAGCATACTACAAAAAGTCTTTAATTAGGAAATTAATAAAGAATTCGGCTGACAGTAAAAAAATTAGAAAATTTACAATGTTGGAAGCAATGCACATGATAACATCAGCATGGAAAGAAGTTTCTTCATCCACAATAAAAAACTGCTTTCGCGTTGCTGGAATTCACAAAGAACTTGTGGAACTGCTAAGTACGGATGTAGAAATCAATGAAGATGACATTACCCCTGAAGAATGGAGAAGTCTTGTTGAAGATGAGGATGTTTCAATTCAAGATTTCTACAATTGTGATAAATATGTATTAACAACAGATTTCAGAAATGTAGAACAAATTTATGAAGATATTGTAAACGAAAACACAGTGTCAGACGATGAAGGTGAAGTTGAAGACACGGAGAACGAGACACTGCCACAATCTTACACAGATGCAATTTCTGTTCTAGATGTTCTCCGACGCTATATTACATCGAAAATGGAAGGTGACTCATTTAACATTTTAGAAAATCTGGAAAAGAGAATAACGAAAACAAGGCGAATGAAGAAATTAACACTTTTTGAATTTTTTAAAACGCAATTTATTGTATTGTTTGTACTCTTTTTTTTTCAGTCTAATTTAAAATAACTTTTTGTGAATAAAATAATGATGATAATAAAAATAACATTTTTAAACACGCTAATATATTAAGAAATATATTGACAGTTCTAAGCCTGTAAAGTGTGAAGGGAAATGTTATTTTTTTCACAAATACTGTTTAAGGACGATCTCTACTTAAGGGCGATTTTTCACGGTCCCTTGAAAGTCGTTAAACAGAGAACCAACTGTATAAGATTCGATTCACAAGAATCGAACTTTTGAGTGAATGAATTAAAGAAGCTGCTTGAGATATGCTAATTTCGCCATACGCGCTTGGTATAAATACCATGCAGCTTGATTAATACAGGGGTTGAAAAAAAGGTTTTGTTAAGGTTGATAGATAGGCGATAGGGAGCTACGAGGTATGCAGCTCCAGTACTATCCTGCGCTAGTGCTTAGGGGGCCCAAAGTTTACGTAGCAGTACTGCTGGTTTGACTCTCTGTTGGTTTGTGAGTATGGCAATGTGTATTTCTGTTGAATGTTAATATATATTCCGTACAAGTAGTACGTATGCTTATTGCTGTAAAAGCAAATTCTATATGTGCAACGAATTCAATAAACATTGTTTCATGTATAAACTGTGTTTGTATGAAATTCATTTAGAGTGCCACTTCAAATTATATACACCCAAGTCTGGGTAGAAGTGAGCTAATTTCTCTATATATTTAGGATACACTCAATTCCTTTGTTCTTAAAACGAAAATAGCTCGCTTACGCCCAGGTAATTTAAAGGGAATAAAAACGAATTTGGAAAAGGTTTTTGGTTTTGTATGTTATATATATATATAGAGAGAGATAGATAGATAGATAGATAGATAGATAGATAGATGCGCAGGGAGAAAGTGAACTCATGCACGTATAACAACTTCTATTTTCTTCTTAATATCTCGCTACTACACTTGAACCACTCCAGTTTTATTAAATTTCAAATATCATTAATTGACACTTCAGAATAGAACCACTCTGAATATACTTAACTGTATATCAAATAAATCTTATTGAAAAAAATTATGCTTCGTAGCTCAGAATTTCTAAATTTTGTACTTGAAAAGATGATTTATAGGTATTTTGCGTAATAAAAAGGGTGTTTTCACTATTATTATTTTTTTCTCTTTATATTTTTAATGAATGCTTAAAATAAGCAATAAGTTTCATTGTTAGTTCTATAAGGTATCCTGTAAGTACAAATTATCATATTATATGCAAAAGAAATGAGCATGGAACATTTTTAATTAGGCCAATTTTTGATAAAATTAATAATTCATAATTCATAAATTATTAATATTTCATCTCTAAATTTTAACCACTTTTACATATCTATGGTACTAATCACATATTAAAATTTCAAAATCCATTCAAAACAAAAAAAGTTAGGTTTGAAGGTCCACTGTCCCCTTAAAATATAAACTAGATATCAGTGACATACACAAGCATATAAGTAAAAACTGTCAGCGTATATATTGATTTAATTAGTTTAGAAAAATATCTGTATATTAAAAATTGATGCCTATTTTAGTTTCTGGTTGTGTTTCAAAATATAATCCCACTATACATCTGTAAATCTTCTAATTATTATGAGTTTAGTACTGTAGCAGAGTGGCGCAGTGGAAGCGTGCTGGGCCCATAACCCAGAGGTCCGTGGATCGAAACCACGCTCTGCTAAGCTGGCTTTTTTTATTTAACTCGAACGCGAGTTCTTTCCGATGGTCTAACATTAGTTATCACGTAGAATTCGAGAGAGGAAGGATTTCCGATATTTAAGATTTTATTTAATACTTTTCTGCTCTAAAATTGATCAGAACATGTCCGTATTTAGAAGATAAACTAAAAATCAGTGACACACACAAACATATAAGTAAAAAACTTTCAGCGTATTTATTGATTTAAATAGTTTTAAAAAAATTCTGTATATTAAAAATAGATGACTCTGTTTTATTTTAGTTCCTGAATGTCTTTCAAAATATACTGCCACTACACATCTGTAAATCTTCAAGTTAATGTAAGCGTGACACTGTATCAGAGTGGCGCAGTGGAAGCCTGCTGGGCTCATAACTCAGAGTTCCGTGGATTGAAACCATGGTCTTCTAATCTGGTTTTTTATTATTTAACTCAAACGCGAGTTCTTTCCGATGGTCTAACAATAGTTATCACGTATTTTTCCGGCGAGGGACGATCTCTTCTATTTAAAAAATTTATCCCATATTTCCCTGTTCTAAAATACATCAGAATATTTCCGTGTTTAAAAGACTCATTAAAACAAATAAGCATACATTAAAAAACCCTTGCAGGGTTCTTATTGATTTAATTAACTTTGAAAATTTTTCTATATTCAAAAAATGTATGCTTATATTTTCGTTCGTGATTACGTTTATAAATGCACAGCCGGGCTTGTGGCGGCCCAGTTGTACAGTGCGCTGGCTTTCGATGCTGAGGGTGCTCAGATCGAATCCTGGCGTCTCGCCACGAAAAATGCCTCCGTTCGTGTCGTTCCTTCATAGGGAGGGGGTAATGCTGTCCGCCTATATGGTGCCCCCTCAATAAAATGGGCAGTAAAATTGCGGCGTAGTATAGGCGAATGTTTAACGGCAAGTACCCCCGCACTGGAAAAAAAAAATGCACAGCCAATACACATCTGAAAATCTTGGAATTATGATTCCTAACACGCTGCAGCAGATTATCGCAGTGTAAGAGT
Organism: Dolomedes plantarius; assembly: GCA_907164885.2. NCBI lineage: Eukaryota > Metazoa > Arthropoda > Arachnida > Araneae > Dolomedidae > Dolomedes > Dolomedes plantarius. Next base: position 62,662,105 of record OU015492.1, read on the forward strand.
GCTGGGCTCATAACCCAGAGGTCCGTTGATCGAAACCACGCCGTTTTAGTTATAACGTAAAATTCGAGAGAAGAATGATCGCCTACATTTAAGACTTTTATCCATTATTTTTCTGCTGTAATATTCATCTTAATCTTTCCGTATTTAAAGGAGAAACCAAAACTAAATAATACACACAAGCATAGATTTAAATAACTTTCAGTGTTCATATTGAATTAATTAAATTTTTAAAAAATTCTGTACAGTGAAAAAAATTGAGGCTCATGTTTTATTTAGTTTCCTGATTATGTTTCTAAATAAACTGCCACTACACATTTGTATGTCTTGGGATTATGATCGCTGAGACCCCCCTAGCAAAGTAGCGCAGTAGAAGCAGGCTAGGCCCATAACTAAGAGGTCCGTGGATCCAAACCTCGGCCTGCTAATCTGGCTTATTATTTAACTCGAACGCGAGTTATTTCCGCTAGTCTAACATTACTTATCATGTAATAATTCGGGCGAGGATTGATCTCACACATTTTTTTTTAATTTTCCAATATTTTTTAGCTCTAAAAATCATCAGAATGCTCCTGTAGTTAAAAGATAAACTTAAGAAAAGTTACACACACATGCATAGGTGTAAATAAATTTCAGTGTACTTATTGATTTAATTAACCTAAAAATTCAATACATTAAAAAAATTGATGTACTTGTTTTATTGTGATTCCTGATTTTGTTTCTACCTACACTGCCACAACACATCTGTAACTCTTAGGCCGTCCGCACACGGAGCAACTCAAAAGAAACTGATAACTGACTCCAATCACAAACCAGTCCGTGATGAGTCGTAACCTATGTAATTGAATGGAGCCACGCACACGGCGCAACTGGTTACAAACCCGTCAGCAACGCGTTTGTAATCAGTCGCAGGCAACTCAACGTGTCGAGTCACTAGCAACTTCAGTCGCCAGTTTCTCTTGCGTTGTGCGTGTTATTACACAATCTATGTTACAGCCGCTCTTTTGGCAAGCTGCCAAATGACGTACACGAGAGTCACGTGACTTCTGCCTAGCGATGAAATAAAATTCTAACTTTTTTGTTGTATGGAATATGTGCGCCCATATATATACAGTCCATTTTTAAACGATTGATCAAAGACAATCTATTTTGACAATTTTTTAAAATAAATTAATTTCTGATAATAATTTAACTAAAAAATACCCGGAACAATGATGTTCTTCCTTCCATGACAGGTCGCAAAACTATTGATTTGAATCACTTTTGAGTAGGTCCGTGTGCGGAGCCGCATCACTAACGAGTTTGCAACCGATAAGCAATTTCAATCGCTAACCAGTTCAGTTTCCTTTGAGTCGCTCCGTGTGCAGATGGCCTTAGAATTTGTATTTACCTGGGCTATGTAGCCGAGTGGCGCAGTGGATGTGTACTGGTCCCAGAGGTCCGTGGATGGAAACCACGCTCTGCTAATCTGGCTTTTTATTCAAATGTAACGCGAGAAAAATTAGTTCGAAGAGAAATCAACCTTGTTTGAGATTTCTATCCAATATTTTTCTCTCATTAAATACATCAGGTTCTTTTCGTGTTTGCAAGCTAAACTTAAAATGAGGGTCACACACACACACAAGAATAGATCTAAATATCTTTCAAAGTGCTAATTGATTTAATTTTCCAAAATAAAATAAATACATCGAAATAATTAATGTCCAAGTTTTATTTTAGTTCCTAATTAAGTTTCTTCCTACTTCGCCACTACACATCTGTAAATCTTTGAATGATAATGACTGGAGGCATGCTGGGCTCATAACCCAGATGTCCGTAATCTTTTTTTAACGCTCTGCTGATCTACCTTTTTTTAAAACTGGAACGCAAGTTGTTTCCGCCGTTTTAACGTTAGTTATCATTTAAAATTCGGATGATGAAAGATCTGCTACATTTCAGAACTTTTATCCAATATTTTTCTGCTATAAAATTCATCAAAATTATTTCATATTTGCAAGATTAAAAAAAAAATATGTGATACACACAAGCATAGATCTAAATAAATTTCGTCTCTCTAATTTATTTAATTAACCAAAATAAAATCAATACATTCAAAAAATTAATGTCCATTTTTAATTTTTGTTCCTCCACGTGAATGCACATTCGTGAAACGTACCACGCTCTGCTAGTTCACTTTTTGTACTTTTCTTTTCTTTTATTTTTTTATTTTTACACGAATGTTAGTTAATGCCACTTGTTCAAAATTCATGATTTCCAAAGCACCAGGCAGGGCCCGGTATAGCAGCTAAGGTCTTCCGGAATTGAATCCCTGCCAGTGAACAGGGGCCACCCCAATTCAAACCGTGCAACCCAAGGGACGACATCTAATGGGCTCGTACATTCTCCCACCCTCTTTGACTTATAGGCGTTCTTTCCGGTCTACAGATTTAGTGTGCTTAATGGCAACGTCAGGATTCGAACGGAGCGCCCTCCCAAGTAACACAAAACCGTTGGCAAGTCGTTGGCCAACCACTTTCGGGCATGGTTGGCCAACGGTGGTTTTTGGCCGTTGGCGTGAGGTTGGCCCAACAGTTGGCCCAACGGTTGGCGTTCAGTTGGCCCAACGGTTGGCATTCAGTTGGCCCAACCATTGGATTTACAGGATTTGGCCGTTGGCGTTCTGTTGGCCCAATGGTTGGATTTAAATAATTTGTCCGTTGGCACGAGGTTGGTCAACAGTAGGCATTCAGTTGGCCCAACAATCAACTTTGTAGATAGGCCTACATTAAATTTATTTGGGGCTATTATGCATTTTTCAACCCAGCCAGCAACTCTTTGTTCATCAGGCCAATGGTCAAACTATCCAGGGGTCAATAGTTTTGACACTTTGCTATTTTTCAGCAGATCGTTTACAAAGAGGATTTCCCCTTTTTAAACAGTTTATTAAGTTCTAGTATTTAGCCACCAATAATTTATATAAAAATAGTATATTCAAAAAAGCCTTTTTGAATATCCTATTTTATATATTCAAAAAAGAATTTCGGATATACTATTTTTATATAAATTATTTGTGGCTAAATACTAGAACTTAATAAACTGTTTAAAAAAGGAAAATTCTTTTTGTAAACGGTCTGCTGAAAATTAGCAAAATGTCACCTAGGATATTGACCCTAGGATAGTTTGACAATTGGCCCAATGAACAAAGAGTTGTTGGCTGGGTTGAAAAATGCATAACTCTTTTCCCCAAAAAGTAGTTTGAAAACTACAAAATTCACTCTTTTATGAAATTAAAAAGTTTCCATAGTTAAATATTAAAATGTACAAAAAGCAACAATACATTTTAATTTTAATGTTATTTTTAACAGTTTACATTTTGCTTGACATTGTTTATATAAAGTGTTTTGCTTTAAACACTTTATATCTTTTGAAAGAGAATAAATCTTATAGATTATATCCTTAGTGATATTATAAATCTCATGTCACTCTATATATATATATATATATACACAAGTTATAATATCAATGCTACCTGTTGTTTTTAATCAGTCACTTTACTACATATAACAATTTTTTTTAATAAACACCTTTCCATTATAATCAACTGGTGTCAAATTGCACACTCATGCTGAGTTAATATGCCAAATACTTTTTGTAAGATTACCTTTATATAAATATTTTTTTCATTATATATATATATATATATATATATATATATATATATATATATATATATTTATATATTTATTTATTTATAAACACTTTATCTTCCAATTTGTCTTCAGGTCTGATACAATATATACAACTGAGGTCTGATTTCTTTAAAACTTTCCATAAAATTGTTATATCAATTTTCGGACTTACCTTGTTTAATATTTTAAAACAGCATCGTAATAAGGCATGTTATAGTAATTTTGATAAAACACAACTTTTCATCAATTTTTTTTTCTTTTAACAAAAAATTTAATAAAATTTAATTTTACATTGTCAAAAATACACAGTTCTTTTATCTCTCCCTCCTTCTCTGTCTTTCGAAAAAAGGAAAAATCCCTTTATTAAGTCTTCAACAAATTTTTCCGTTATGACTTCTCCCTGGTGAGCCAGTCCGACTGAAGCTGTCAATAGAAAAGTAAATTAGTACAGTAAATGAGTCAAAAGAAAAATAGCTATATATGCACCAAACAGTCAAACAAAAATGGCCTGATTAAGTTAGTTTTTTTAATTTTTTTAGAACTTCCAATTCTAACCACACTTCCAATTCTTTCACCTATGGTACTAATGAGATCAGGACTAGCAGTCAAATAAAAATTTCCAGAATTTCCAACTCAATCTTATTTCCTCTGCTTTTTCAATATGAATCACATGCTGCATGCCAGTTCCTTGAATACATGATCTTATAGACAGCTAAAAATAGAAAAAGAAGTCATATACCATGGGATTGTCAAAATACAGTCTTTAATATTATGTACAAACTTTATAAAATATATTGTCAAAAATATTGCCAAAAATGTAAATATTATAATAAGTAGCAGCTAATCAAATGTTAAAGACAAGTGAATTATTTTAATGAGTGATCTGCTTACTTCATAAATAGTCCTTAATATTATGTACAAACTTTATTAAGTATATTGTCAAAAAATTGCTTAAAATTTAAATATTACAATAACTAGCAGATAATCAGATGCTAAAGACAAATGAATTATTTTAATGAGTGACCTGCAAACTTCATAAATACTTTGTATTGAAATTTTACTTTCAAACAAAATATTTAACATTAAATACCTGTTCGAGTCTGAGACAGACAATTATTTTAAACTGAAATAAAATACAATTGCTAAGTTGATAGTAAGGAGAGAAAAATTACTGAAATTTCACCAAAGCAGACAGCTAATTGTATTTTATCCTTATATTCATAAGCTAGTGATTAACTGACGCTTCTTTATAAATTTGACGATTTAATAGAGTAGGTTTTCTAAATTTATGAAGTAAACTGTGAGATATAAACTTATAAACAACTTAAATACACTTAGAATAAAAGGTTCAACTTCTTATATAAAACGTTCAGTAAACTTTAATAACAGAAATTTGAGCATAAATAAAAGTTTACCATAATGTTTTTATTATAAATACTCTAGTTAGAAATAATCTTACTGAAAGTACAAGGTAAGAATCATCAGTAAACACCAAATTTGGTCAACTATTCAATTTAAAACTTTCTGAACGATCCGATTATATAAAGTAACTCAACCATTTAAAATAAATAACATAAACAGATCCATGATTTCAAAAAGTTTAAATACAACCATTCTATAAAGGATTCTAAATATACAGATTACTTATTGTGTTCTAAAAATAGAGAAACAGCAAATACAATTACAGTAGTTAAATTTATTATTTGAGGAAAGCTTTGGCTGTTTTTATAGAAGTTTAACAAAGTATTTTACTTAAATTTACCAAGTTACGCTTGATTTTGCTATGCATTTTAGAAAGCTACTTGATGCTACTAATTAGCCAAGTACATCATTTTGTTTACTAAATAAAAGTATATTAGTAATAAAATAATATACTTACTCTGGAATTCTTCGTAATATTACAATAACGTGGAACGTGGAATGGCAGACATCCGTTTCTTTTTACCGTTCATTTATTCGCCACACGTGCAAACATTTCGCCAAACCAGTTTCTGTCGTAGTGAATAATGATGTTACAAAGCAGCCAAATCCACGCCAATTCGCAATGCATAGATACATGTGTCTAAAGACATAATCTGGATCTTCAGTTTCACAGTTTGCAAAAGCGGGAAAAAACCAACTTTCTTAAAAGTTTTCCACAATTTTCCGATTTTATTTGAACTTCTATTAACTTTTTAATTTATTTCAAGTAAAGTTGAAAGGGGCATGTGCCCCCTGTGCTTCCCCGACGCTACGCCTATGGTGCTCCTTATTTAACATTTTAGTAATTACTAAAATTCAAAATTACTTAATTACTAAATTAGCAATTACTTAATTACTAACTTAGTAATTACTAATTACTTAATTACTTCCCAAGTAACACACACCGTTGGCCCAACCGCTTATTTTCATTAATTCATAATTATTAATTAGTAAATTATTAATTAATTAGTGATTACTAATTAATTAGTAAAATACTTAATTACTATAGTAATTAAGTATTTATACTATAGTAATTATTTTTACTATAGTAATTAAGTTTTAAATATAGTAATTACTAATTATAAATAGTAACTACTAAAATTCATTGTGCTCCCTCCTTCTTTTAATGGAACTTTGTTTGATAAAAAAGCTTTAAAATTATTAAATACCTTAAGGTATTTAATTATTTTAAAGCTTTTTTATCATTTTTCGTGTCCCCGTGCCTCCCCGACGCTACGCCTATGGTGTTAGAGGGCCCCCACCCCCCTATCCCGAGTTGTGCCTATAGTCAAGAATTTTCTAAATCGGGCCCTGGCTTTACGTGTTTATATAAGTTTAGTTCCAAATATTCTGTTTTGGACGACATACGGGTGACATTTTGCAGTAATCGAACGCAGTTGGGAGAACGTTCTTTTGCAATTGTTGACCCAACAACACTCATTAGCTGTTAGGCCAACAGTATTTTTATACTTGTTGGCCCAACAATATTTTGTAACTGTTGGCCCAATAGCTTTAATTTGCAGTTGGGCCAACCATATTTTGTAACCGTTGGCCCAACCACTTCCATTTGCAGTTTGGCCAACCATATTTTGTAACCGTTGGCCCAACCACATCCATTTGCAGTTGGGCCAACCACATTTTGTAACCGTTGGCCCAACCGCTTCCATTTTCAGTTGGGCCAACCATATTTTGCAACCGTTGGCCCAACCGCTTTCATTTGCAGTTGGCCCATCTGAATTTCTGGAATTTCTGCCAACGGTAACCATTCCCCGACGATGCCACGAAAATATGCGGTTGGGCCAACGGTGTGTGTTACTTGGGCTCAGTCCGAAACCAAACGCTCTACCACTTTGGTACCTCAGGCCCAAAACTCGTTATTATTTATATTTCGTAAGGAGATAAATCCACAACATTTAGGACTTATATTCCGTATTTTTTTACCTTTCTAAATGCATTGCACTTGCTCTAAAGTTATTGTACAATTAACCAAAGTGACGTCCCCAACCTTAGATCTAATGAATTTTTTAGTATTAATCTATTTATCTCCCAAAAGTAAATTAGTACATTACATCATAAACAGGCCCTTGTTGAAATATGCCTCTTACGGCCTCTTATGCCTATATGGCATCTTAAATCACTTCTGATTTATTGAGAAAACTGAAATTTATACATTTGAAATACTTCATGCCTAAAAATATTAATATTTCATCAAATATCTTCTCTGATTTATGAAGTTAGGAAAACTGAATTAGCTTATTTAAAGCTTTTGAAGCATTAGGGCATTTTATTACATAATCTATTGTCCATCAATTTAAGTGGCGCTGCGATCACCATAGCTTTCAGCAAGACTGATTCTAAAAGCTTGATTTTCATGTATGAATTGATGAGAATGGTCCTACTACGATGAGCGCCGTACGTTTGATGTCCGTAAGGCACATTTTAATTCTGAGTTTAGAGACCCATAGAGCGATAGAATTCCTAAATTTATGAATCATTGTAATTACTGCTTACATTATTGTAAGGATTAATGTTAAACAAATAGATAAAAAGACTGGAATTTGAAATTCTGGAAAACTTTTCGGTACGTAAGCTGTTATTTTTAAAAATTATATTGAAATAGAAATATAGAAAATAAAATATAGAATTATCGGTTTCCAGATATCAGTCGATGGTTAAAAATTTGTGTCGGGGTCAGAAGGAATCAACATAGCTATTAAAAGGCTTGACTTCAGCATATCAGATACTTCAAAAGTTCGAGATGATCAAGGTTTTATATAGGGTGTCCTAAACGAATTTATCCGTATCCGTTATACAGTACCGGCCTTCTCTATAAAGGGGCCTGGGTGCAAGAAACCCTTTGGGGCCCTAAATTTTTTGTAAAGTTTAAAAAAATTACAAACACGTACATATATTACAAATGCATATTTATTTAATGAGTGATTTTGTTTTTGCTAACACATTAATTACTTTAGAAAAATTACAATTTTTTGAGATTTCTTTTTCGATGCTTAATATAGAATGTGCATTTAAGCGTTCTGCACACATGATTGACAGAAGATAACTCTTTATAAATTTTAATTTGCTGAAAGAACGCTCAGCACTTGCTATAGTAACTGGCAGCGTAAAGAAAAGTTTTAACACAGTTAATACATTTATAAATAACTCATTATAATTATAATTTAGTATGCATTGCAAAATGTCTTGTGCCTCATTTACATCCCTTTCATTGAAAATCAATTCATGTGCAAGATTACATCATTTTAGTTCTTGATCATGTTGGGCCCCCTCAATCGCGGGGCCCCGGTGCATAGCATACGCCGCATCCCCCACATGGCCGGCCCTGCCGTTTTACGAGGTTTTTTAATTCCTAACCGTATCCGATATCCTTCGAATATTTTCCGGTTATCTGCAACTTAAATTTTTAAAATTTTCCATGTAAAATATTCGTTCAAATTTGAATTTTGACACAGTATTTTTTTAATTTTTGAAATATTTGGAAAATTGGTTTTCGAATGTTCAAGAAAATACATTGTGAACTAAAACAAAAGTTTGCATTAAATTCGTATAAAGTTGGAAACAAATGGAGAAGGAAGACGACATTTTTTGTCCAGAATTCGCAACCCATGGTGAACCAGAGAAAAAGAATTATATGAAGAACTAAATTCATACATTTCAAACGCGTCCAACGTTAAACATGTAGGAATATCAACTGATAGCGGCACATTAAAGCAAGAATTTAACATCTTCAAGAGAACTTCTAAGGGAACACAAAATCTTGAATAGCTGTATGAGGCACGGAAAACAGCGAAACCGACTTCAACAGATTCGGAGAGAGACTTTTCAGTTTCTGGAAATTTCTGTTAAAAAATTAGATCTAGGCTTTCTTGCACATCACTGAATGAATTAGTATTTTTTTTAAATACTATTGTTTAATTTTTTTAAATATTATTTTAAAATTTAAATTCAATAAAAGTAATATTTAAAAAAGTTCAGTGCAGTCGAACCCCGTTAAAGCGAACTTCAAGGGACCAAAGGTTTTGTTCGCTATATCCGAACCGTTAAGAAAAATGTTAGAGTTCACAAAATGTATAGCTCATTAGTTGCTATGTGTATTCAATAATTATGTATTTAAAAAAATGATAAAATCTATTAAAAATGATCATTAATGAATTAAATTGACTAAAATAGATTACATCAAAGTGACACAATACTAATTAAATTAACTAAAAATGAAGACATATGGAAATAAATTCATTTTACTTTCAATTGCTGTTCACTGTTTTGATACAAAATTAATCGGTGATCTTCTGCTGACGTGATGCCGATTTCAAAAACATTTTATGAATTTCTTTGTCCAATACATCAAATGACTCCAACACTCTTTCTTCCACTGTTTGTGTAAACAAAAAGTTATTAATTATACGCATTGCATCGTAGCATCTGAGATGGAGGGATTTCGTCATTTATGTGCTCGTCTTCATCAGCATCAGATGCAGAATCTTTGATTTCAGAATGATTCATTTTAATTTCTTCCACAATATCTTGATCAGTCGGATTTTCCCATGTAATAACTTCATCATCACATGTTTCGAACGATTGCATGTCACAATCTCAGAATGATGAAATTTTGTGCATTTCTATCCACATCGTGATAGGTAAATCTTCACAATCTTCTTCTTCAACATTCGTTGCATCTTCCACATTCTTAAAAAGTTTTTTTTTAAAAATTCAGTAGACGACTGAATAAAAAGGTTCGTTGTAGCCGATACTCAAGATTCCGGAGGTTCGCTATAAAAGGAAAAAATTAACATTAAATACAATAGGAAAATGGCGGGACCAAAATTTTCGTTCGTTATATCCGTGAGTTCGTTATATACCGGGTTCGCTATAACGGGTTTGACTGTATTTATTTTTATTCGGCTACCTGGTATCCGCAGGATAATTTTAAAATTACTATTCGATAACCGAGTTTATAGAAAATCCAGATATTTGGAAACCTTAGTATTATATCACCCAATTTCACTCAGATAAAAATGCGAAAAGGCTATTCCTAAAAAAATCAAAAATGAAAAAAAAAATAGCAAAACTATTTTAAATTTGCGATTTTTAGACTTACTAGGGTATTTTAAATTAGTTTTAGTGTACTGATAAAAACTATATAGAAATTCGTATATGAAAATACGAACGATATGAGGACTACGGGTGTTAAATATTGCATGGATTGCAATGCATAACTCATGATTATAATGCTTTACCCCTCAAGGAATTTCTTATTAAAGCAGGGTTATGTATCTCAATAACTATCTTAGCCGTAATTAAAAAATATAACGCCCCTTCTTAGCATGACAAAAGCAGAGCAATCTCTCGACACAATACTAAAATTTCGAAAAATATAAAAATGTAGATAAAATACTTAATTTCAGTTTAAATGCAGAGGCACTTTTATATTTAAGTACTTATCCCAGTTCCTAATTTTCTTCATATTTCAGAATAAAAATAAATCCGAAATGTAATTTCTTGAAAATAAGAGGTATAGGAGTTACTGGGAAGTAATGCAATAAATGTTTTGGCGGTATTTTTGAGGGGGAAAATTTCTCTTGTTAAAGTAAATGAATAAAATATTAAATGTTTTGTTAGTGTACGTAAGATTCTTAAAATATTCTTTTTTTGGGTATGGTGTTCGGATAGACAGAAATTTTTATAAGACTTTAATGAGTCGTGATATCGTTTGTCATAGAAACATGTTATTTGATTGATGAACATACTAGGTCAGCTTAAAATTAAGACAATAGTGAAGAATTATGATAAAGTTTAAAATTTTACTATGAACGCACTGGATTTAATTAATTTATTGATTTTAAATTATAGATATTACTATCGCATAAAATAAAAGAGGGGCAGTTTGGAGAGAGTTAGTTAGCAAGAGAGTTTGTTTGGCATTAATTTATATAATTCTTCATCAAGTAGAATTGCATTAGCTGTAAATGTCAGCATGGACAATTCACAAAGCGTAGTTTTGTAGTTGTCCATAGTGATAATCACACTTAATATATCTGGTGAAGATTTACTGCATTAATTCAAATCTTGTAAGGTATACACAAGATTCGATTCACAAGAATCGAACTTTGAGTGAATTAAAGAAGCTGCTTTAGATATGCTAATTTCGGCATACGCGCTTAGTATAAATACCACGCAGCGTCATTAATGAAAAAAGGGGAGGTTGTTAAGGTTGAAAAGGTGTTATCCTGCGCTAGTGCTTAGAGGGGCCAGAAGTTTACGTGGCAGTACTGCTGGTTTGACTTACTGTTCGTGAGTATAAAAATATATTGTTCTTGAAAGCTGTGTTTATACATTCCGTACAAGTAGTACTCATGCTTATTGCTGTAAAAGCCAATTATATGTGCAACGAATTCAATAAACATTGTTTCATGTATAAACTGTGTTTGCTTCAAATACAAAATAGAGTGCCCCCTAAGAAGAAACTCTATAATCTCTTACTTTTTACTAGGAATTTTAAGAATCTATGTGTTCTAGTCATGTGTTTTCTACAAGTTTCAAGTATGTCCGAGGGTTGTTTGTTAAGTCCGAGCAAAATTCGAGAGATGGCGCCACTGCATCGAAATTATCGCCGCACTCAGGCCCGTTGCACACACGGCGTTTTAATCCGTGGCGGAAATTTTCCATCGGACGTCGTTCCAATAATAGACCACATAAGTCAATTGGAGCTTGCACACTGGGCGGGGAAAAAATGATAGTTAAATTTTTCGTCGACAGTAGCTTGTGCAGCTGTCAAGTGCCACTGTGCGCTGGCGGATTTTTTGACGCCAGATTGAACTAGTTATCCATGTGACCCTATGCACGCTTATACATACAGCGGATTCTACCATCGTAGGGTCATTTGCAAGAGGGGTGGTTGGGGGTTTGCTGGGGGGGGGGGGGCGCTGGTTTCTTGGAATCGTAAAAGGGATTCGAACTCGGTGGATTCGAAAAGGAGGGCTCCTCCGATTCCGGCTGGGGGGAGGGGGGCGTAGGTGAGACCCCGCTGGTTTTCTTGGACACGTGCAGGATTCGAAAAGGAGGGGTTGGCCTTTTCCCCGGCGACGGATTTTTCCGCCGTGTGTGTAAGCTCTACTTTTAGAACGACGTCCTATGGAAAATTTCCACCACGAGTAAAAACGCCGTGTGTGCAACGGGCCTCACAGTTAGCATTTTCTAAAAGTAGGCATCTCAAATTGTAAACAGAGTCGACGCTTAATGTGTGACTGACAGCCATTTAAGTCCGTCAACTCTTGCTATTTCTCACATAAACAAGTACATATCTTGCAGAGTTCGATTAGCCTTACTTTTCTGAAAGGAAAAAAAAGTTTAAAAATCGTTGTACCTAATGTATCAGCCTTATGTAGAAAAAAAAATTAACTTAATTTTAAATTAATTTTTTTTTAAATAAGCGTAGTTTTCATCCCTTTTGCATGGACTTATCAAACAACCCTCGTAATCCATTGAACTTTTTTTTTTTCAGTAGAATCATCTTATCTCTGACTTTTCAAAAACACCTCCAAAAAATATCGGGGGGTAAAAGTTCTCGAATACACGCACGAAGCGTTTGAATAAACATGCAAAGACTATTAATTCAACAGACTGAAGACATAAATGTGCTATAGCATGCATTGATCAACTTAATACGCATTTATACTCATGACAGAAACTTCAATAAAGTCATTTTACGCAAAATTAAGCAGTACGAGAACTTTCCCATTATGTATTTATATACCGTGCCGACCCCAAAACAAATTGCAGTGTAACTGGACTGTAATTGAAACTCATTTCCGGGAATTTCCATGCACGACATAAGGAAGGGAAGTATAATGTTAGCTTTACAGGGCAAAGAAAACACAATAATGAACATGGAAAGTTCCCCCGTGGGGGCAAATAATCTGGTAATTTAAAAATATGCCTAAGACATGAAATATTCCAGCGCAGTATCTCCCCCCAACGGGAGAAACTCATCATAGGACAATTACTCCTCTGAGGGGGTATATCAGGAAAGAACACCTGTGATTGACTGGTATGTTTTCATTCTTATATTCATTACAACCCTAAATAATGGATGACAATGGTGATTATAAATACAATAGAACCCCTAGGTAATCTCGAGGTAATGAGAAAGTGGTGGGTAAGGGGGTCTTGGAAAAGTAGGATGGAAAAACAAGTTTTTCTCTGCGGAATGTTAACTCTTTTATTAATGAGCCAAAAAATTAATCGGGAAGACAGTAACTATGCTAGAAAATTTGATGCAAAAAAACTGTAAAATGTCGTTTTAAATTCGAAAGTTTTAAATATGTTTATGTGTGTTTTTTTTTTACTGGTGAACCCGTATGGCGTGATTAAATATAACGTGTAATTAATTACAGTTGAGAGAAGTAACTTTTTCAATCGAAAACTTCGTAACCGAAAGGAAAATTTTTTAAGAAGTAATCTCCCGACATAGCGTCATCTGGTTAGAAGGTCTATCCACTATTTATGATTGATTTCAGATGTTCCTACTACGCATTAATTACTCTTTGTTTCGATCGTTAATAAAATGAAAAACATAGTTCTCAGTGTACTAAACGTGCTACTCGAGAGATGGTCGATGCATTTGTCGTCAGTTGTGTGTCAGTACTGTAGAATCCCAACTATCCGAAGCAATGTGGACTAATGCTACCCCGGATAACTGGATGACTAAGATAAAACGAATGACTACGGTCATTTTGCATTAAAACTAATGAATGTATAGATTTCGCTAGTTTATATGACAAAGTATCCCTTTTAGGCTTCGTTTCATACCTCAGTAAATTTAATATTAATATATATATATATATATATATATATATATATATATATATATATATATATATATATATATATATATATATATATATATATATATATATATATATATATATATATATATATATATATATATATATAACAGTTCCGTAACTGACTGACTGACAGATAACGAACAGACCAAACCGCTGCACCTAAAGGGCTGAAATTTTGCATGGCGATTCTTCTTATAGTGTAGGTGTGCACTAAGAAAGATTTTTGAAAAATTCTTCTTAGATTTTTTAAAATTAAATTTTTAAGCTGTTTTTGTAACTTTTTTTAAGTTTGCATTTAAAATAATAATTTGAGGGTTATAAAATTTACATCACGAGAAAGATCACAAAACTTCCTTTAAAATTAAATCTTTTTCGAATCTTTACCTCCATTTTCTGATTTTTGGAGAATTTTTAAGATTAATTTTTAGAATTTAATTTATTAAATGCTGATCACATGGTTTCTTTTCTTTTTGTGATACTTTAAACTAATTTTGCGTCACGTGCATAACAACGAAATAAACTGACAATTTTTTTTTCTTTCTAATGCGGCAGACGATTGGACATTATCCAAAAAATATTAAAATACAGTAAAAGAAATGTTCCTCAAACTGTACTATATTCTTTAGTATGTTCTAATAGAATTAATTTGAAATTTTTTTTTTCTACATTATTTTATCTATAAAAATATCCGTTACAATTTTTTTATAAATATATTTTTGAGGGTTTATTTGGCATTAATTGCATACATTGACTGTTGTATTTATTATAAATATATATTTTTGTTTTTTTGGCATTAATTGCATACATTGGCCGTTGTATTTAATTTGAATAAACTCCGTAGCGAAGCACAGGTATTCAGCTAGTATAATATAAAAACGAAGAATGTGATTTAATTTCATTTTTTGTGATACATCATATATTACATTATGCTAAACGAACAATAGTTTGTACAACAAAAATGTGTATTGTTGTCGTTACATTTTAATATGATTAGTTTGTCTCACGTTAAAGATAAAAATAAAATTTTTAAAAGCAAAAAAAAAAATTATTTTGTATTGCAATTCGAAATTTTACTCCTTCAGTTTCTCTTAATTGTTTTATAGCAATTCCTCATTAATCTGCCACAACGTTCCATGATGCTTCGAAATTTTAGCAAGCGTAGATCTTTCCCGCTGTTAAAAATACAAAAGTACTGTTTCGATGACATTCAAACAGTCTCTATCTAATCGTTGGCACCATCACTGTCTTCTTTACGCTGATCCAGTATCTCAATAAGAATGTCGTTAGTCATTTCATCATCTTCCATCCATCCATGTTTAAGGCTGCCGTGTATTAACCTTATTCGATTCGCTCTCCTCAGTGTTAACCTATGGAGAAAAATTTTCCAAGGTCTGTCGACTTGGATTGAAAGATTTGTTTTTAAAAAAATTGTACTCCGTAATACAGAAAAAAAATTGACACCTTAGGCCATTTTTCGTTTTTTGGAAAAAATGCAAGTAATGTTTTTAACTTAAACTATTCGGGGGGGGGGGGGTCTGGTATAGTGTATTTTAAATTCTCCTACATTCCTTTGCTGGACGAAATTTATAAAATGAATCCTGTTGCAAGGTTCAGAGAAGTTCAGGCTATCTGAAAATATACTTTTTATTTCATTATCAGCATTTATGTAGCTGTAATAGCAGACAAATTTTCTCCATAGGTTAACATTGAGGTGAGCGAATCCAATAGCGTTAATGCAGTTGGATTCCCAATAACGGATTGACCGTTTGTAAGATAGTTTCTTCAGGATTGAAAATCTCACTTTAATTATTTCCCATCCGGTACGCAGAAATATTTTTTCCAGATTTTACAAGCGTTGATACCTTAGCGGCCTCCTAGAGCACACCTTTTCCTTTAGATACCTTTTTCCCCCCATTATGATGTCCACATATCTTAATATTTTATTAACTTGTTACTATTTATTTTTATCTTTTTCTTGCCTTATCTTAATATTTTTAAATTCTTAATTTAAATTTTATTCACTCAATTTTGTTCTACCTCTTAAATTAATTTAATTCTTTTAACTTTAAATTTAAAATTTTAATTTTATATTCTTCTCTTACAACTTAACTTTTCTTTAAATTTTTAGTACTGAGCACATATACCTTGAAATTTTCATCTTGCTACACGAGATAAAGTCTTCGCGACCCAGGAACTCCATTACCAACAATCAACTCGTCTGCGTCTGCGTATGATGTCCACGATAAAGATTAATGAACTACAACATATTAATACTAAAGTATTCCAAGAGAACGAAACAGTCAAGCATGTGCTCACGTTTAACTCTGGCGACATACTGACTACAGTCGAAAGGTGAAAATAATAAAAGGTAATAAAGGGATAAAAACTAGTCCTTCGACTGCTCTTTCAGCATAGTATAGGCTAGCTCGGTTGCCTCGGAGTATTCGGTTTACCGAAGCTTGGGTAATCGAAGCTCTAATGTTTTCATTTAATCAAAGTTTTCTTTCAGGTGCAATCAAGAGATTCACTCTGCTTCTGTATGGGACGAAATTACAATCATCATATCAAAGGAAAAAAAAATTCAATTATTTTTTTCAAAATTCCTTTCAATACAGTAAAACTTCTCTAGCAGGCCACTTTTTTCAACGACCACGCCTCGAAACGACCACAATTTGTTTCGAACCATGACTGGCCGTCATAGAGAAGTTTCACTATATTTCAAACAACGTGGATGTATACTTTTTAACCATATCTAAGTTGCAGTAGTTAATTACACTCTCCGATTTTCCGTATTTTTATACAAACATTCTGCAGATGGAAAAGTTAATATTTCATGTAAGGCTGTTGTTTAGAGAATATAAAAATCCTATGGTGTAATATTTTATTTTTAATGTCTGTGAATGATGTGATTTTCGTAACTTAATTATAAAAGATGTCGTTCAAAAATTCCAGCAACTTAACATCCCTGAAGTAATAATTATTAAAAATAGAAACTCGTATAGATAAGCAAGAACGTGCACGATAAAGCCAAACGAGTAAACACCCACGAAAATTAATTTAAGAGATTGAAAGAGGATAAATTATAGTAGTTACAGCAAGAGGAGTTTGTTAGAATAGCTTCTTTAATAAATGACTCTTTTTTGTAAGTTTTTCAATAAAAATTTAAAGTAACAAATGCACTGGTCTAGAAAATGAATGGCACCTAGTTTTGCTTAACGATCTCGCAGCGAGTAAATCTTTAGCGTTATCTGAAATGATGGTCATAAATATTCCAAAAATGTATATTTTAAGAAATGAGTCGAATAAATATACAAAACTCGTGAAATGACCTAAGTTTGAATAATAATGGATCATCATTTTCTTGTCAAGTGAAATCTTTAAGAAAGTTTCAGAGAATGCTGCTTTAGTTCGTCAAGTACAGAATAGATACTCATTAAGTTCCAGCTCCCGTTATCGTTTCATAGATTTTCTGTAGTTGACCTAGCGAACACAGTACAGCAAAATCAATAGAGTCTGACTATTTCCTATTTTTTTTCACCTAAAATCTAAAGCAAATAAGTGGCAATTCTTTATTGCTATTCAGTTCTAATTAGGAATGGAATTTTATAAATTGGTTCCCGTTTAGAACGAGACCTCTCATCCTAAGAAGGTCATTTATTTCCTTTTGCCAAAGGAAATAAATTACCTTTATTTCCTTTGGCAAAAGGAAAATTTGTAGTATTAACATTTTCCTCTTATTAAGAAACTAGAAATTTTTAATTTTTCCCTCTTTCTAACAGCCCTGCAATCATTATCATATCAATAAGAGTATGTCTAGCAAAATTGCATCCACTATAAGGTAATTTTTAAAAAAAATGTATAAAATAATATTATTACAAAATATTATTATTTTATACATTGTACCTTATATTATAAGGATATTTTATATAAAATATCCTTATAATATAAGGTACATTGTGTGTGTATATAGTTAAATCTTTGCGTACACAGATAACAGGCTCACTGTGTAAATCCATGCGCACCTGCTATTATGAAAGACGGTTGTGATATGGGTTAACGGGAATGCTTGCGAAAAGACGACCAAGTACTCACAAACTATTGCCCGAAATTTGCTGTCTGGGAATTATTGGAATTAGCGTAGTGAATCTTATTAGAACAACTTGATTTCTGGAGAATAACTAATCTTAATATTTTCATAACACTGAGTTAATCCTCTTTACATTCCATATAGTCTGGGAAAGTATGCCAATCCATCTTCAACAGATTTCTACATTTCTAGTGAAAAAGAAATTATTGAAAATCTTCAGTCAACTTTAATTCTCATATCCTCATGTTCGCTAGACAGAAAAACACCAAACCTCTTCTACTGACAATATCAACAGTTTAAAACGATAACTTTAATCCAAAAGGCAACGCAAGAATATTTTGTAATTCCTTTTCTGTAGCAATTTCTTTTATATTGTTAACATGAATAGCAACTCTTAGGATACAGTGAGGGTGAACTCTTGGGTTATATTAACTTTTTTTTAAATTTGTTTTGTGTTTTGTTTC
The DNA here is from genome assembly GCA_907164885.2 of Dolomedes plantarius. Lineage (NCBI taxonomy): Eukaryota > Metazoa > Arthropoda > Arachnida > Araneae > Dolomedidae > Dolomedes > Dolomedes plantarius. Next base: position 62,680,646 of record OU015492.1, read on the forward strand.
ATTATTCGACTTTATGAAGTTTTTAATAAAAGTCAAAAATTATATAGTGATATGATAAACTTAATAGTTTATTTAATATAACATATCAGTTATTTATTATTTTAATATTTTATAATATCTATATTTTTTAAAAATTCTGAGGATAAGAATTGTTTTGATGATATTGTGATAATGATGATAGTTATAACAACAAAAGGAAAACTGTAGCTATACATCTATAAACTTATCCAGTATTTATTTTCAAGCTTATAAAAACCAGTGTAACCTTTAAAAGAATTTTTCTTCTGTTTTAAAAGCTAAAAATTTAATACCTACCATTTATCATGCCTTGCATACTAGACAAAGGCAGACGAAAAATTTGAAGACATCAGATGCTACATAGATCTTATGATGCGCAGTTTCTATTTATTTTATATCGATACCCTAAAACGTACAGAAATTGTAGTATTAACTTTTTCCCCTTATTAAGAAGCTAGAAATTTTTAATTCTTCCCTCTTTCTAACAGCCCTGCAATCATTATCATATCAATAAGAGTATGTCTAGCAAAATTACATCCACTCAGGGTCACCTCTAGCTCATAATCATACATGCTCTTAATGTTGCAGTTTAGAGTCGTTCACATATGATTGCTTTGAGTCTCTCACGAGAGTAAAACAAACTTTTTCGTAGTGGGAGAAAACATTAACCTATTAAACATTAACCTTGCGGATAGTTTCATGTTGTTGCGTTACTTTCCAGTCAAATTAAATATTTGATAGAGCATTTTCGTTCCGTAATAATCTCTGTGCTCTTTAAAGTAGCACTTTTCTGTTTTCTAGATTTATTTTTATTTTAAACTTGTTGTCATATTCAGTTTGTCTTGTAAATAATGCGTTTCGAATTATTTACTTAAAATAATGTTATTAAATGTCTACGAAGTATAAAGACTCTACAGGAAATTCAGATATGGGGACCCCCCCCCCCCCATACACACACACCCGATCGTCCTATTCACTAGCAGTTGATTAAAAACTTTTTCAGTTTGTATTTCAAAAACGATGCTACAATTTAATATTTTCCAGAGTTTTAAAATATTTTGTTCATTCATTTTGTCCATACATATTGGAGGCCGAGTGTACATTATATCCTTGGATCCTTATATATTATGTCATTGGATCTGTCATAAAATTTGCTTAAATTTGTCTTCACTTGCCATAAATTCCCTTTTAATTTCCCCAAATACAGATCTAGATTACAAACTTACATTATTTATACTTTTAAAATGTTCATCTACGCTAATAAACAAATATTAAAGCAATGTCTTTATAGTCTTAGACACACATAAATAAATAACGAGTAGCTCAAAGGGCAAGTATCAAGTAAATATCATAAACCCAAAAATATACAAAGATACAGTAAATATCGTAAACTCAAAGATGTGTAGGTTGAATTTGTATGGTGTCAAGGTTGTTTTTCGATCAAAATTACCTGATGAAATCCCTTTTTTTTTTCAGTAAAGTAGTTTCAAAAGTGTTTAATTCCCAGGGTTTTACTGTTTTAAAAACTTGGATTCAACTTTTCGTTCCCTAGATCGCTAAAAATAGTTCATTTTCCTAAATTTAGAATAGTTTTTCCTAAGTATACAATCACTAAATCTGTGGCGCTTAATTGGTGAGAGAGTATATAAGTGTCTCCCGTCATGCAAAAAATGTATACAGGATACAAGGTATGATTCATCAAACCTAAATTTCCTCCAGCCTTAAGGGTGTAAGAAATTTAGAAAGGTTTAAATTCTTATGTACCTACCAAAAGGATCCTCGCTGAGAAAGCTGAAAAGTTCTACTGTCCAGAACATTGCCGAAGTTGCAAGATGCAACAGAATCATGCTCGAATAATACAGAAAAATTCAAAGCAGAATAAATTAAATCAAACCTGTGGAATGAAAGACCAGTTCTGAAATCAGATCAAAAAGTAAAAATAAAAAATAAAATAATAAAAAAAACAACAGAAGTTTTAGAACTTACTGCAAAAACGAGTAGCATTTTTTGTGCAGAAGATTACTTCATATAGGAAATTTAAAGAAGGACGCATTCGTCTATCTGTTTGCTGTGTTATCAATCACTAGGATTCTTTCATCACTCCCTCCACTGACTGGTCTAGCGAACAATTCAACAGGATAATCGGATGCAGGGTTTCAGATCTAACCCACCAGAATAAATAAACTGGTTAGTTCCAGAGAATCGTTCCTCCTCTCTTTGTATACTAACCTTATCTGTTTAACAGTGTCAGCTTCAAAGAGATGAGACATGAGGGTGACATGAATGCGTTATTTAGACACAGAACTCAACACTACTTCTACTGAAAACGAATAACACCATCTATTTCAACAATTTTCCACAAAGTAGGTCAACAAACTAAGACAACTTACCAACATAGGATAGACGGACACCTGCTTAGGGTGAATAAGTTTCCTGTCTCACAGTAACAAATAGAAAACCAATTCCTTTCTATGCAAGTGACAGCGAGTGGGATATTTTTCTGAGCTTAGATTTCGATAGCCGAGCGAAAAAATTTAGCTTGCAAGAAAATAATCACAAATATTACTGCTGAAAATAAGAGATATTGTTAATGCCCTAACCCTTTTTAAAAAATTAAAATTTGAAGTTTGGAAAAAAATTAAGCGATATAAAAATAAAATCCTCCTGCAATAAAAGAAGAGGGGGTAGGGGTACAGGAAATTTTTATATCACGTTAAACGTGTACGAAGGTTATATAACAAAACAACTGAAGTTAAATTTTTAAACAAAAATTTTACTTTATTCCTCTAAATTAATATTTGCTAGAAGCTAAGCTTAAAGCCAAACTCCTACAGAATTTCAGTAAAAGCCTAACAAGTTCGTTAATTGTTTAAAATTTATTTTGCTTTATTTTTCGATTTAAAGTCATTAATATCTGGGAACCTTCTAAAAACCTCCAATCCTCCCAAACTCTACAATGAAGTCTTGTCTGTTCCACTGTTCAGAGCTTCATAACAAAATAAGATTTCACGGGGGCAATAAATTATCGCAAACGCGCGTAGTGGCAACCCAGTAAGGAGCTCGTCAACATCAAACTAAAATGATTGGTGAGAGCTCATTAATAATGACAAACTCCGAGCGTCACTATACGTCGTGAGAAAATAATGAGCTATTCGTACACTAAAGTGATCTAATGGATTGAGGTGGTATAGAATTCGGTTTATCCTGATGAACGTAGAGCGTATTGAAGGAAAAATTTTGAATATTTATTTGGTCTCTCTGCGTTTCACTCAAAAATGAATTATCATCAACGCACTCCTAGCTCTAAAGTGGAAGTGATTGACAGCAACTTGCTCTCTTGAGGCATCTTAATAAGCGAAAAGAAAGCAAATCGTTGGTGTACTTCAGCAAAGGGTAAATTGAAATACTGTAAGCTCTAAGGCGCGAATATTTGTACGGCATATTTTAATCTTAACTTATGACGCTGAAAATCCCCTTTACATTCACTATAAAGGACCTTCAATACAATGAGAATTCTCTCGTATATTATTATGAACATTTTAGGAAACGCAAATATACAATTAGTGACTATGCCAGACAATGCTTGTAGGTTAAAAAGAATGATAAAATAATTAAAATTGTCTAATTTTAAATCACTTGTTGTTTTATATTAGGGAACCTATGTTGTTTTATGTTAGCCATTACATGTATATATATTAGGGTGGGTCGTTTTTTACTTTTTTTAAAAATCGAAATCGCCTGTGGTGGGAAAATGTGTGTATTGCTATCAAATGTTTGTAAAAAAAAAATTTTTTTAATTAAAATATATTTAGGCCCCCCCCCCCGCCCGGCCCTTGAATTTTCTCCAAAAATGTAAAAAAATGAATTTTTTATTTATTTTTTAATTTTTTACGTATCAAAAATTTTAACCGTCTGTAGTGGAAATTGTTGCATAGCAAGACCCTTTGTTTGTGAAAAAAAATTTTGAAATTAAATTATATTTAGGCCCCCTGCCCGGCCCTTGAAGTTTATCCAAAAATGTAAAAAATGCATTTTTTTTTTTTTAAATTTTTTTACGTATCAAAAATTTTAACCGCCTGTAGTGGAAATTGTTACATAGCAAGACCCTTTGTTTGTGAAAAAAAAATATTTTGATGTATCATATTTAAAGCCCCCGCTAGGCCGGCGAAATTTTGATATTTTAATCCTATGAAGCAAAATTTTTAATAAACATGTTTTAAAAATTAAAGTCATTATTAAACTCAATGTTCCATCTGTGTCAAAGGGTTAAAAAAGCTCTTTGCTTATTTTGCCAAAATTATGGCAGAATAACCCAGAATTCACCACGAGGAGGTGGCTGCATTCGGATTCCTCCCGCACCCACCCACCCTTCCAACCAAATATGGGCGCATTTTTTTTTTTTTTCTTGTTTAGTGATATAGCAATCTTACACTTTATATTTTGCCTTATTTTCGAAGTTTGGCATCAGCTTTCGAGACGCCAATGTTGTATGTATAAAGCCATCGCGACTTTTTGTTCCTCAGACAGATAAGGATGCCTCTGACACTATCTTGACTGCCCTCTCGACATCTTGTGTACGGCATGGGAGAGTCCACAGCTTACTTTCAATAAAGACACCTATTTTAGCCATTTTCTCAATTTCTGCACTGGGTATATGTTTAGTCAGTGGAGGTTCTGTAAGTGAACATTTCTTCCAATTGATCAGTTCTACACAGTCGTTTGCGTGAAATTTGAGAGGCGTGTTTAGACTATAGTTTAGTGCTTAAATAAGCTGACGGACCAACAGCATTGTTTGCTGCAAAATTAAAAGAATTATTTCAAAAGCCAAAAACCGAAATTTGAGAAAGAAAAATTTTAAATTATTATTTCCTTTTTAAAAAATTCTAATATATTTTTAAAAGTGATTAAACGGTTTTTAATCATTAAGAAATGAAACTATTTCATTTTAAATCGAAAAAGCAACACATCGGGTTGCCACTCATCTAGTATATATATATATATATATATATATATATATATATATATATATATATATATATATATATATATATATATATATATATATATATATATATATATATATATATATATATATATATATATATATATATATATATATACTTTTTTTCTAAAAAAATAGGCGGGTATACTGTGTATTCTCAAATAAAGATGTATATTTTTAGTACCGTGTTTGCAACTTCAAAAGAAATTTATGGTTTAGGAAGATGTTAAGGGTCGATTTTTTTCATTTTAGAACTTATTGGAGAAGTTTGATAAAATAAAATAATAAATCAGTTAATTCTAATTCTGTTTGTTGATTGGGAAAACTGAATTACTGAACACAATTTTTAAATAATCAATTATGTGAATATATATAAGAAAAAAAATTTGTAAAATTTTTTTAATAAATTCCAAATCTGACTCATGCGTTCAGGAGGTTCAAGTTATCGTTTTTTTTGTTTTGTTTTGTTTTTTTTTTTGGGGGGGGGCTATTTGCGTCTATTGCTGAATGATGTCCAAAAAGCAACCAAGATTCTACACATTTTGTTGGATTGAACAGACCTAGAGGAAGCCCAACAATTTTGATGAACATCACTGCTGTTTTAGTAAACAATGAAGTTCATAAAGGGGTTGCAGTAAGGTTCATCTGTGAAAAACCAATTTCACATCCACTTGAAAATATCGAAATCATATCGAGATGGTGTATTAATTAAAATAAGAGATCTGAAATTATTTTTTCCTCCGTGTATTCTTGAAAACTCTGTATCATCTCCCTTTCATTCAAACGAAGTCTTCTTGATAAATTCCTTATTTCTGCCTCCCCAAACGTCAAATGATTGTGAACTTCTTCTGGCAACTGGTTTGGATCTAGCACTTTGGCTCATTTAGTTTAAATCAGCTTCTTCATCGTCAAGTAGTCCGTTTTCTATAAATATTTTGAGATTTTCATAAAATGAAATATGACATATTGGTGGATCCTTTTTTCTATCTTCTTGTATACGGAAACCTCCTAAGATGAGATACTCTCTCACTCACTGCATTCTATCAACTTTTCCCACTACCCCGTTACCCTGCACGTCCCTTTGCAAGGATTCCTAAAGGTCAAATGCTCTTGCAACTATACTGCCATCTAAGAAACCATGATAACATCTATGCTTATCTATGTCATACGCCGTTGCACTTGTTTCTTTTCGCGGGAAATCTTTATCTGATCATGAAACAGAGATTGAAACACAGAAAAATAAATACTGATTTACGAGACTACGTCACAGAGGAACTAAAAACTCGCAATTAAAAAAGTACTTTTTGTTATACATTTGCAATTGATTCTTAAGTTTCTTAAAATTTCGGTTAAGTTAAGCCAAAATAATACTTAAAAAGAGGTGGGAGATACGTCATATCCCTGCGTACCCCTAGAAAAAAATCACTGTATATATATATATATATATATATATATACTGCCTAGGTGTAAAACCTTAGCTAGCGTCACAAAGATGTGTGAAGATTAGGCTAGAAATGATTGTAAGTAACATAAAAAGGTAGGAAGGCGTTAGTGTTTAAATGGAAGATATTAAACATTGTTCCAAAAATACCTCATAAAATAAAACTTAATAAATTTTAAAAAATGGGCTATAGATTTTAAAAAAACCTATGAAACAATATTTATGTATCTCGGAAAATGGAAAATCGAAATCAAAAAAGGAAAATTCGATGTTTGAGATTAAAAAAGGCGAAATCAGTTGAATTTTATTCGAATTTATTTAATGCATAAATGTAGTAAATTATTGATAGCACAATTTATAAAAATTGAAGTAAGTGAATTAATCGCAAAGGCAGCATTCCCATTTTTCAGTTAAGATGTAAGAAGTAAGTATTGAAAAAATAATTTTTGAAGAGTGGAAAGAAATTTTAAAATAATCCATCTTTCAATGCACAATTTTTCTCACCCATGTTACAGGTTCTACATGAAAGAGCATTATGAAATTACTTTAGATTGTAGGCACTTTTACAAAAGAAATTAGTGATAGAAATAATAAATTGTTTAGAAAAAATTCAGATAAAAAGAGGTAAAAATCATTAATAAACATATTTAAATGTATAAATATACACTATGAACTACTATTATATATACTATGTCTTTTCGAGGATTTGATAACAAACAGAAAATTTATTTTCCTTTAATTTATTATTTTTGGAGAAAAAATTTTTAAATCCAAATGTTATAAAAACTTGGTTCGATCTTGGTTTAATTCCGCACCAATATGTTAGTTATTGATTAAATTCTTTATTTTTTTCTTCTCTGTTAAACGTCGCCAACGCATTTCTATATTGCTTGTTTTATTGGACATTTCGGTGAACTTGAATAAGGCTGAAATAAAAATCTGTCACCTTAGCACCTTAATGCTAATAATTATATGTAAGCGGTAACAATAGCACCTTAGTGTTAATAATTAAATGTATTTGTACTTTAGATTTATTTGTAATTTAACAATGAAACTCTCCCCAACGTTTACTTCTGAGCAAAGAGAACAACTAAACATTTCAAAATTATTTGCTTTTTATAATCTCATGGGTGCCAATCCAAAATTTAGCAACATCCCGGATCAATGACAAGCTTTGAGGTAACAATACTTACAAATGGGGATTTAATTATAGTTAAAAGGTTATAGGAATGAATTGAAGTTTGGAGTAATCTGTCTATAATGGAATCCACCTGTCTTCGACTTAATCCTCACAGATAACGCAAATTCGTCATGGGAAACCAACTTGAAAGGGACCACAGCCTAAACTAGGACTTTTGTTAAATATGGTATATCCTGCCGGGTGTTTACAACTATTTGGGGACCAATTGCTGAGTAGCATACAGATTACGCAGAGAGACACCTATAGCAACTTATCAGTGAACAAATCTCGATGGCACCTCTAAGTCCTGCTACCTTCATGAAACTTTTAAACACAGATTTAAGAGATTTCAGTTGTGTACTCTCATACGTAATTTTTATAAGCTTCAACCGACTATTTTTTACTTCATGAGTTAAAAATTATTGTAACTAATTTATTAAACGATCCATGCCTAAATATTTTCGTTTCGTCTGATAACTCAAAAATCGTGCTTTGTCACAGCATGGGCGGTGAGCCCATAATGAGGGACCAGGTTTCCCCTTCGATCCTCTTTATATTCCGTGGATGTCTTTACACCACTGCTAGGTAAATATAAATTTATGTTTTCCTTTTAAACTTTTTCAAATATTTAAGTACTTGGTTTATCTACATGTATGCACGTTCAGTATCTCTCATAAAAATGAATTCAATTAAATGAATAAGAACTAGAAAAATTTATTTGTAAAATTCTCTATAGTATTTTGAAATGACACAGTAGCTGTGCACCTTTTATTTCCTAGAGATATGTTCTCATTTCATATTTAGAGGTAAACTTCTTTACAATATGAAGTTCGGACTATCCCCGTCTTCACATGATTCCTCATATTTTTATTTCAGACGATAATTAATTCCGTTATTTGCATTTTTTTTCAGGTTATAAGACCTTTAATTTTAATTGTTCATTCTGGAATAAAAACCAGCAATTTTTATGAGGCATGAACTGGGATGAATTTTATATTTCTTCGCTATTTCCACTTTCTTTTTGAATATACAAAGAAATTTAGAACAAACTTTCGAAATCTAGAAAATCTTGAATCTCCCTCTGTTAATTAAGCTTCCACATATCCAAAGGATGTTTGTGTATAAAGGGGGGGGGGGGGACCAACTCAAAACAATCTTAGGGCCAATTGCGAAAAATATAAATGACGACGGGACAAGTGTAATTTTGGAGCGAGTTTTAATGTCTACTGGATGAATGGCAAACTATCAGTTTTGTATGCTGCACTAAATAATTAAAATTTGACCTAAAATTTTAAATATTTAAATTTAAATCATTTGAAATACACATTAATATACGGTCCTCAAAAAAGGTCGCATTTTATTATAAGAAAATTGTATTATTGATTTTTCAGAAAATTGCATTCTTGATTTTTAAAAAAAGTTTGCTCAGCGAAACATTAATTTTGGCGATATCAAAATGTGTATATATTTTACAAAAAAAAAAATATATAAAAAATGGAGAAAAACTTTGTATAATCAAATATTATTGAAATTAACAACTTCAAAATCGCCATTTTTAATCGCACTTTTTTGAAACCCTTTATATATAATACAAATACATTTGATTTTTGGAAAATAAAACATTTAATTCAAAATACAAAGCAAACTCAATTTTCTTGACAAATTGAAATGAAGTCTTACTCACAAAAGAGTGTTTATATTACAAAACAAAACATAAAATTGGTTTTCTTAATAATCAGAAAGTAGGAAATGAGATGCTTGAGATTGGGCATTTGATACAGCAAGGATGGTAAAATCAACGTCGATGTCGAATGACGAAACACAAAGGAGGTGAGATAAATTTTTATATGTAAGACCACTTCTTTTCTTGGACTTTATGTGTTTCATGTTTCAAAAGGGTCTTTCGCACACTTAAGTGCTGCCGAACTTGGAACAAGTGAGTGAAGTATTTCGCTTCATAACCACATATTCCTTTTCAATTTTTTTAGTTCCACGGGCTATGCCGGGACGGATGCTGCCAGAAAGCTGCAAATTGGCCATTTCTGGAAAATAAGGTAAAGCAAATTCCTATTACATCCCTTACTATGAATAGATATTTTCCAAAAATTATCTGGAAAACATATGTTTCAATAACTTTATCCTTTGCGAACTGACATGTGTCTGCATTCTGCAGATATTCTCTCGGTGATGTGTTATAATTTTCTCCATTTCCACTAATGCATGTACGAAAAAAGAAAGTCGGATAGTTATATTACAGTTTAAATTATGTAGAAAATAAAAATTACGGTTTAAAACAAATGACGTTTCAGAAGGTTTTGTCTAAAGTGCATATAATCGGCGCCTCGTTGCTACAGTGCCTCGAATGTGATCGAATGCCTATGCGTTTCTCATAGAGCTATTTCGAATAAATGAATGTAAAGAAAACAGTTCAAGCTTTTTTATAACTCACAATTAATTTTGTACCTAATGCAGACTTCTAGCACAATTCATGAAAATAATGCTGTATAAATGGAATTTAAATTATATTATACACATTATTGTAAAAATAATAGTCACAAAAGTTATTAGTCATTAAAGTTTAATCAAACAAAAGCAGACTTGCTTCTCAGAAATTTTTTAACGATTTGGAAGATTGCCTTTTAGCTTTTAAAAGAGGACTGATCCTTTCCGGCAGGAATTCATCTGGCTTTATTAGGTATATCTAGCCCTATTTTTACCATGTTTTTATTAACTTGCTTTCTTGTTTGTGTGTTTGTGTGTGTTTGTCAAGTACAAATCAAGTCTTGCAAGAGTCAAGTCAAGTCTTGCAATAGATTTTTAAATAACTTCCCGACTAACTAGATTAAATTAATTTTCTAGAATTAAATTAATCTCCAGAATTAAATTAATTTTCAGTTATTTTCAGTTAATTTTGTTTTGTAGACTGGTGCAGCCATCTATTGGCCGGAAAGGAAACGAAAAGTTAAATGCAAGTTAACTTCCAATTAACTTCCTTTTCTTTCAAGTTGATGGAATAATTCATCAAAAAAAATTTTTTAAAGTATTTAATACATAGAATTGTCAAGTTTATATGATTCAACAGAAAATTTAAAAACATGGTATATGAAAAGTTCTTTTTATCTTGTAATTATTTCTACACATATTGTATTACCATCTTTATTGTTTTGATTCCAAGATATATTTTGTTTTTTGAAGTTAGATGCCAGTTTTTGCCAAATGTATGTTGTTGGTTTTTACACTATAAATTAAAGAACCATATTTATTACTTTGAGGCAGTTATAAAGAAGCATAGCCCCACATTCAAAGCAATAAGCGTAAGGCCTTCGTCGTCTTGTCAAACTGGAAATGATTTTGTCGCCTTAGACTGCTTGAGATGAAGTTCTCTTATCATGTTTTAAAATGTCAAAATATTTATACCAATTCAATTTATTGCCAGTTAATAACAGATTACTATCTACAGCAGAGGAAATAAAGCCCCGTTTACCAAAACTTCCCCTCTAGCATATTTAACTCTTGAAAACAACTTTTGTTTTCAAAATTCTTCTTTGAGTCTTCGTACCATTATTCAAACGTCCGAAACAGAAACGTTAAATTTAGTTTTGTCAGCTAACACCTTTATTTTTTTCGTTTTGTATAAATTCATTGAAAGAAATTCTCTCATTGGTTGTAACAATGAAAGAAAATATTCCTTTTTACAACCATTTTTTGTGTAGTATTTTTCCTTAGCAAACTGCTGTGTAACCTGGCATATTTTAGTATTAATCCAACAGTCTCTGGAGTTACAGATACTCCATATGGTTTATGTAGTTTTTCCACAAGTTCAAAAGCGCTGATTTCTTTTCAATACTTCTAAGTAATTTCTTTCATAGAATGGTACTGATTTCCTGTTCACCCAAACCATCATGTATTTTGAATTATCTGTTTTGCCTAACCCTTCACTACACTGAAAACTTTTGAATGGCTCAAATTAACTATATTAATAACTCTGCTAACTTATATCATTTTTTCTAAATACAAATTTCTAAACTAAGAACCAGCCGACAAATTTCTAACGGCATCTCCATAATTGAATAAACCATGAAAACAAAACGTTAAAAGACCCAAAAATTTCGGGAAATTTCATAAAATAACTCAATCAATTTTTTAAATGCTCCATATTGTTTTTGACCAAAAATAACATCACAAACATGCGTTTCATATTTATTGCAGACTTATCGGTTTGTAATCCCAATAGTATCTTTTGAAAGATAATCTTTCGGCAAAAAATATTGATATTTATTTTCAATATTTTCTTTGAAAAAAAGTGTTTAGTAAAAAAGGACTCTAAGTAAACGTATAATTAAGAGAAAACTATACGTAATATATAAAATGAAGAAGTTGTATATTCTATGTATCGGTGAGATTCGTCTCCATCTCACTAAATTTCTCTGCATTTACTGTATACTGCATTTTTACTCTAAATCCTTTACATTGCTCATGAACAAAACTAATTTTCTCATTCCGAAGGAATGTAAGGAATTTTTCCGAATAACACTTGAAATCTAATATTCAGCATGCCTTTATTGACGTTTCATTTATTAACTGTTTTTCCTCTTGCCGTTAGCTTAAAAATTCCAATTCAGAGAAAGTTTTAAACGAACATTTTCTTCCTTATGAGTGACATAACTTCACTTTCATCTACTCTTAATATTTGTTTCTGACTTAGACACACAATCCCTAAATTCTTAAAATATTTTCGGGAAAAATTTAAAGAATTTATCTCATTTTTATTTCCATATTCTAGTGAAAATTTATAAGAAATAAGATACTGGAAACGAAATTTGCAGAAATAAATCTAAACAGGTTCGCCTCTAAGACTCGAATCTCCTTCGATAGATAAAGCCTTAGATCAGGGATTCCCAACCTTTTTACGTTTGCTGCGCCCTTGGGAATGAGATTAGAAACTCGGGGAACCCTTGTTAAGTCTAATGCGGAGGCACTTGTCGTTATACATTCACCTTTTGTTATTCACCGCTATTTTACAGGCAACTTTATCAAGGGAGCACCATACAGGTGAGCAAGCATTGCTCCGTATGAGGGGACGACACGGAAACAGGCAACTATATCAAGGGAGACACCATATAGGTGAGCAAGCATTGCTCCGTATGAGGGGACGACACGGAAACAGGCAACTTTATCAAGGGAGGCACCATATAGGTGAGCAAGCATTGCTCCGTATGAGGGGACGACACGGAAACGACCAAGCCTTATTCGAGATTTGAACTCAAGCCCACTGCGTGACAGCTCAGAACGCTAACCACTACACCATGTTGGAGGCCCCCTTGTTAGAATTTTAGTTTTTTCAATTCTTTAAACATTAAATCAAAGCTTAATTTATATCAGTAATATGCCAAATTTAAGTTCAAATAAATACTGACTCCATTGCTGATCTTATTTATTTATTGAATGATAAAAATAGCAAACAGCAGAATGGAGTATATTAATACACTCTATTCTGCTGTTGAAATAGAATTGTTAGAATTTTAGTTTTTTCAATTTTTTAAACATTAAATCAAAGCGGAAATTATATCAGTATTATGCAAAATTTAAGTTCAAATAAATACTGACTCCATTGCTGATCTTATTTATTTGTTTAATGATATAAATAACAAACAGCAGAATAGAGTATATTAATACACTTTAAAACATAGCCATGACATTCAGTATTTCACGACAGGACTACAATGGAAATAACTAAGAATAGTTTTGTTTTATTAATGTGAGATTTGCGATGGGTGCTTAGAGAACAAATGTTTGGTCGAAAATCTCAGCCCAAAATGGCCTAAAAATCTCGCGGCACCCCCAAGTGCCGCGCTACACCAGTCGGGATCCACTGCCTTAGATGATGCTTATTGTTTAAAATGTTTTCAGTTGAAAAAGTATTATGTTGTTTTTCTTTTGCTGTATTCTGAATATGATGTAACGCTGTTAGGGAGGATCTGAAATGTAGTTTGTTAGTGCTATTAGTAAGAGTGTCTGTCCAGAGAGAAAGTGGCGCACCCACGGGGGGGGGGGGGGGCAAAGAAATAGAAATTGCATTATGAATATTGATTTTGCATTATAAATATTTCTATCTGTTTATCTCGCCCCCCCCCATGCATTATAAATATTTTTATCCTTCATCTCGCCCCCCCCCCCAAGAAAAAATCCTGGGTGCACCAATGCAGAGAGCTGTATTGCAGACCTCCCTTCAGAAGAGACCTGAGATCGGTTTTAAGGTTACTGCCTCGGGGAGGTCGATTCTCAAAATGAGGGGTCGGGGATAATCAACACCCCAGTACCATTTCCCATGGAAAGTATTTATCGCTCTTTAGGCATTAAGAAAATTATGAAGGTTTTAATTATTTAGGCTTTAAGAAAACCATCTCATATTTTGATTTCCATTTTCATGTAATCAACGTATTTTGGGACTTTTTACTCTGCATCGTATTACTTACTATTTCTCGAAGTAAGGGAGTTTCAGAAAACCTGAATAAAATTTAGAGTCATGTTTATTTTTATAAATACTGGATCATACAAAAATTTATTATTATAGATACAGATTTCAAGTATTTTGGTTTTGCAACTGTTATTTTTTCTTTCGCCAAAAGGAGACGCGATCTTTTTCGGTAATTTTGTTTTCATTTAAGGGTCTCGGGAGTCTTACTTTTTTACTGAAGGTGCAATTTAGCATCATGTCACATTTAGTTTTATTTCTCATTCCCTATAAAACATAAATACATGAAATTTTTGCCACTGAAAGCTTAATATATGTTCTATGTAGAATAATTATTTCAATGTTCTACAACTGGTATTTTAATTAATTATCTATTTTTAATTTTGATGAAAATTTTAAAATTGTGTTTTGGCTTGCATCCATTGCGCGCAAGACTGTAGCAAAACTATTGGTTTTAGATTCCCCAAAAATATTGATAAAGTTGTAAAACTAATGTATATTTAACGTATACTCCATTTTTAAGCAATTAAAAACTTAAATTTTTTTAATTAAAATTAAAATTACAATACTTTGAAAAATGCATTTTTTTATTGAAAACATATTAATTTTAAATAATTAATGCAATTAAAAATACTAAATTTGAAGTATACATTATTCCTTGCATCAAAATAAACGTATTCACCAAGTTTTATAGAAATTGCTTTATCAGTTTCTTTATCAGACAAAAAATGACCGCAAAAAAGACACAACTCTAGTATAATTTTACCCCAATTTCCCCCTCCAAATATCGGAATAGAACTGCACTTTAAAAGCGCCGGCCTTAGTTATTGCGGGGCCCAACTGCAGAAATTGCAATAAAAATATAATGTACAGATATTTTGATAAAAATATAGTTACACACTGGCCTGTGGCGGCCTTGTGGTACAGCGCGCTGCCTTTCGGTGCTGAGGGTGCTCGGATCGAATCCCGGCGTTGCGCCACTGAAAATGCCTCCGTTTATGTCGTCCCTTTATAGGTGGTTAGTGCTGGTCCACTTATATGGCACCCCCATAATAAATTATTTGAAAGTGGTGTATGTCCACTTTAAAAAAATGAGTTAACGGTGATTTTAGTAAGATAAAGACACCGTTTTTTCGTACGATTTTTTCATAAAGTAAACAAAAGAATTTTGGCTATAAAATGTTATCGCAAAATTTTTTTTTAAAAGTGGAATAAGTCCATTCCTAATAATTATAATAAAATCAACTTGCTTATTGCAATTATTATTGATTATTACGACTTCAGTGTACACTACGCTTTAGCATATATTACTTAGCTAGTGTCTTAAAAACAACATCGTTAACAAGATAACGGTATTATTGTTCTGATTATGTGGTCAGAAGTAATTTCACTGATTTTGTTTGGTTTTCTTTCGCAATTCCTACTGTTTGTTTTGTGTTTCTTATACTAATAGATTGCAGCGAGAGTATTATGTAAATATTTTTATTAAAGCAGAAAATCAAAGTTTTAGATAAATAACATTTAATACAGTTGTTACAATGAGTTCACATACCTATAAAAAAGACGATAATATGTCAATTTGGTCTGATAGTGAAGTTGGTAAGTAAGAGTTTACATAAAATATCCATTTCACTGAAGCTAATGTATATAAAAATATGGACTTGAATTTCCACTTGTTTTTATTTTTTATAATATGTTATTTTTGAAAGTGGTATAAGTCCATTTGGAGCTAAACAAAATCGTTTATTTTTTAAATAATTTTAATAATTAATATTTCATAGTAAAATTTAAAAGGTGTATAGTGTTAAAAACATCACTCGAATTGATTAACGTTTGCCAATATTTTTAAATTCATTCAAATACAAACCTTTAAATATCTCGATACGTGAAAAAATGGACTTATGCCACTTTCAAAAATAACAGCTCATATGTTAAAGCCATTTCAGTTTAGACATATTTTTAATTTTCCAGATCAAATAGGTTCAACTGGCAAGGTCGGCCCTGCCCTTTAAAGTGTGCTACCCTAATGACCTCTTCTAATCAAAATTCACAATTAACTTTATCAAAACTATAAAAATTTCCCATTTTCAGCAATTTGAATAAGGAAAATTTTCTTCAAACTTTAATTTCCCCCTCTTTGAAATATTTTCTCATAACTTGGTTTTTGTTAACTTTTAAACTGGCCAAAAATATGGCTAATAAAAACGGGAAAGATGTTTTGCTTGGTTGCAAATTTATACCTTGGAAAATAGACTTCAGAAATGAGCATTTAAACATTTCAGATTATACAGCACATCACGGCAGTTAATATTCCAAAAGGTATAATAGTTCCAATAGGTAATATAGTGTTTAAAATTTTCTTTCAATTGTAACTGCAGATGTGTATTTCTCCCCATCTGTTTCTTGTAAACACTGCGTTTTCTTTAGACTAACCATTGTCAATCGGCAGAAAAACACCTGTTCGACTCTTCCTTGGGACAAAGGCCGATATTTGGTTAAAAGTGGCGGATGTTTGGTGACAATCTCTTCCCCTCTCGTTGACCTTCGCTTTAACGTTCCACCCCTCATCAAAAAAGAACTCTCCCCGAGTGACGAGTTTCTCAGGGATCTTCTCTTCAGAGGTGACCAGTAAGTCATTTGTCGAGCCAGGTTGTTGTATTTAAGTGCGTGATAAAGAGTGAAAAGATTAATTAGAAGAGTTACTTAAAAGTGAAAACGTTCATTTTTCTGGGTTATCAAAATAGGAAGATATGTCTGAAAATAGCTGTACAAATTCATGTATTTTTACAACTATTTTTGCCGTTCTGTCAAATTATATACATTTTTTTTCATTTCCCGATGCAATAAAATGTTTAAAAGAGCACACAAAGTCAGTAATGCCCTGACTGTGTGTAATGCACTGATTGATAAATATAAAAATATTTGTACAAATAATGTAAAAAAAGGCCAAACTATAAAATATTCGATGTATATTACGTTGCATTGACATTTAAAAAATATTGTTTCAATGAATACACAAAACCTTCTTTGTATTGCACTAACTCATTAATATCAAAATATTTTTATAATTAAAGTAAGAAATGACTAATTATAAATATTCAAACGATTTTAAGTTGAGTTGACTTACAAAAACTGAAGTAATACTTAATCAAAGAAAGTATATTATAAACATAAAATGTATACAGTACAGAAAAAACAGCTTATTAAAAACGTAGAATTTCTACATTTTAATTAAGACATATGCTATTCAAATTCTAAGGGATTGTAATAAATTATTTTACGCATTTCTTGTTTTACATCTTTTATAGTAATTTTATGAGCTGCAATTTTTATACTGCACATAAAACATTTAGTTTTCTCTCATAACATGAGTATTCATTCAAAATTTCGTTTGAGATATTTTGACAGGTTTATATATTCTGAAGCCCTTACATTTCGTTTTAAAGTATTGAGAAGGAACATTTATATGATTTATTAAGGCTTCAGAATTTTGAATTTAGCATTTAAAGGTATGAGAAGCTAAGAACTCTTTCTCACTGAAGCTTACTTGTAATAACACTTTCTAAATTTGAATTGTAATTCTGTTTCAAAAGCTGTAAATATCAATTTAAAACATGTGTGTATTGAAGACGGCAGTCACTCTGATTATAGAATGTATCGTTGAAGAAGAGAGATTGAATTCGGAAACATAGGTAAGGAGTGTAAAAAATTAACTGGAATAGCTTGTAATCGACTGTTGTTTTTAAATATAGTCGAACTCCGTTATAGCGAAACCGGTATATAACGAACTCATGGATATAACGAACTAAAATTTTGATCCCGTCGTTTTCCTATTGTACGTAATTTAATTAGTATTGTGTCAGTTTAATGTAATCGATTTTAGTTGATTTAATTCATTAATTATCATTTTTAATAGATTTCATCATTTTTTCAAATACATCATTATTGAATACACATTGCAACTAAAGAGTTATACATTTTGTGAACTCTAGCATTTTTCTTAACGGTTCGGATATAACGAACCACCGGATAAAGCGAATAAAACCTTTGGTCCCTTGAAGTTCGTTATAACGGGGTTCGACTGTATCTCATTTTTAGGCCGAACATAGCCGATAAAAGCTAATTAAAATAAATAATACTGGATTATTTCTTTAATTTTTGTTTTTTAACCTCCAGACTCATAAGTTTAAGTAATAAGTTTGACTTCAAAGTTAATAGAAGAATTTTAAGCCAGTAACTTTTTTGAATTTTCTTACTTTCTGAGAAGTTCAGTAGCTATTTTAAGAACAAAGCAATTTGCTGACGGAGAAAAATAACCGCTCTGTTTCGAAATTACACGTTTTCAAGTAAATAAATGTTCCCGCTTTCTCCGCTATAGACGGAAACATACTCGGGAGGATAAATAATAGGAGTAATTTAAATTTTTGCAGCAAAAACTAATTTTGCACGAAGTGCTAAGTGTTTTTCTGATAAGTATAGCCCCCTTCTCAGCGTGTGACACCGATTACCATTTTTCGCTGAAACCGAAGGCCTCATTTATCTTCGGAAACTGCAACAATTTTACCATCCCACACGACTAAATATTGGAGATTTTCGATTCTTTTTTCCGTCCTTGACGGGTATAACGGGAAATTTCACTGATCGCAGAGTAATATTTCTTCGTAAGAACTCAAATCCGGGTTGGGGAGAAACCTAAACGAATTTTAAAGTAAACATTATTTTATTTCATCGGTTGAAGCGGGAAGATGAATGAACGTTTTAATCTTTTAATTGACATGTGCGGTGCTTTAAAATATAAGATGTATCCCAAACATCGATGCTCCTGAACTCGAATACGATATAGCGGCTAATAATCAAAAATATGTTTGGAAGCGAAAATTTATTTGCTTGTACATGTGTGATAAGCCCACGGAAGATTTGTGATCCACGTGAAGTGGGTTACAGTCTTCGAACGTGCTTATGATATTCTCAATTTCAATGTAGTTGGTAATATTTTTACTGTCTCAACATATTCTCAAAAATCAAGCTTAGAAATTCTCAGAACATCGATTGAAGGACCAGTAGGATCAATAGGAAAAATTGGGTTATCTACGTTCCACGGGTCATGCCCTCCAAAGCAGGTTTGCATAGCATTTGACCAAATGAGACAGAGGTGAAAGCTGATAGGTTGGTTTTTTGATCCGAGAGTTCTAACAAAACTGCTTAGTTGACACTCGAAAGGATTACACATTTTTGCTGGTGATAAAACAACTAAAGAATAGGAAGTTTAGGGAAGAAAGTGACTGTGCTCAGAGGGAGCAACACAATTAATAGAAAGGGAATAAATATTTTATGGTTTATTGAAGTACAGAGGTATTTCAATAAGGATTTTTCAATATAATTTTATGATTTTCTTTTAATTCTCACAAATGGGAAAAACACAGAAACAAACAATTAAGAACAGAGAACGGCTCTAGGCCTTTTTCTGTTTGCAAGATTGGCAGGGTCATAATTGGCAAGATTTTTGAGGAGATCAGTGTCTAATGAGTTGTGAAAACTGACTGATAAATTTTGGAGAAAATTTGGAAGAATAAGAAGACTAAGGTCCGAGTGGATTTCAGCGTTCCTGAAATACTAGGTGCGTTAAAACTTTGCCGAATAGTTATGTTTTGTGCTGCAGAGAGCCTTTTTATATGAGAATCTGCTGCATATGCCCAAGCCGGCGCAGCGTTGATTGAAGGAATTATCCCTCAGTCAGGAAAGATTTTTTTAAAAACATTAAGGTACTTACTGTAATTCGCTACCAATAATTCGCGAATTATAGTTAAAAAGTACATATAGATTTCTTAAAGCGGGTTATAAGCCTTGGCGTATTATTCGCTGCTTTCTCCCCCCCCCCCTACCATTGGAGGATGAAGTTTATAGGTCTGAGAAAGAGCTTCTAAACTATTTCTTTGTACTGATAACAGATGGCGTTATAAGTTTGAGGAAATCCGTATTTCGTCACAGAATATTGATTTTCCCGTAATATTAGTATTACTCTTGCTGTTGCTTATCAGTTTCGTTGACTGTATTTTTGTAATCCGCAAGAAAATCGGAGGGAGGGGAGTAATGTTAGGTAGACGCAGAGGGCGTAGGTCTACTATTTCATCAACTCGTCCACGTGCACTCGTACACCATTTGACTGTTTCTTTAAGGGAAAATTCGTTCACGTTGATTCTACCATTGAAACTTTTGCTATCAATGATTCCATTTAGTATTCGGTTGTAAGCATTAGTCCGAATGAAAGTTAACTACCAAGATTGAATCTTCAGATGGTGCTATTCTTTACTGGTACGAGGCGTATAGAAAGAGGCGAGCAGGACTACAGTCCTCAGGAATACACTGAACCAGATGGGGCCCGTCATAGCTGCTAATGCCCTACAGGAGGAATAAAAAAATCCTCAGAGATAATGGTTTATAAGATGGAAAATATAGTATTGTTAAAGTGATCTTGTAGAACGACTCGTTCAAACTTCAGAACCGATTTCACGAATATGAGACTTAGATAGCCTTATTTTCATTTAGTGATTGGTGAGAGGTTAAAGCATGTAACTTCAGTAATCAGAATGTGTTGATGGCGAGTTTCGGAGAGTGCGAGCCCCACTGTAAAGTCGTTGTGTGTCTACAAGCACAACGAACACGTTAAAGTGATCGATGCAAATCAATACTAAGACAAGTTATGGTAGCTAAGATGCGAGGTTACCACATTTAAAAGTTAAAAAAGAAAATTTTTTTAAATCACTAAAAAAATCTTCAAAACGCTGTAGGTAGTTCCCCGTTTACAGCTTAAATCGGGGATTCCCAACCTTTTTACTTTTGAGACACCCTTGGGATTAAGATTAGAACTTGGGTACCCTTGTTAGAATTTCAGTTTGTTTTTTGTTTGTTTTTTTTAAAATATTATTAAAGGTGGAATGTATATCAGGAACATGTTAAATTTAAGTACCAATAATTTCTTGTTCCATTGCCAATTTTCTTCAATTATTAAAAGATATAAGTAACAAACACCTGAATAGCATATATTAATACAGTTTCAAGTAATAATACATTTTCAGTTTCACATGAAGGTCTCTAATTCCTCCTCAGGAACGAGTTCTTTGATCTGTGTCATAATTTGCAAGGGTCCACATTCAACTTTAAGGGTTTACTTTGGTGAGAGTAATTCAACTTAATATGTATTTTAAGTGGACCCTACAAATATTTTTTTGCTTATCTCTCAAAAATCTCGCGGCACCCCTGGACGATCTCACGGCATCTTAAAGAGCCCTGGCACACCGGTTAGGAACCACTGGCTTAAATAAAGGCAAACATTGATTTCTGAAAGGCCGTAACTGCGCTTGGCGGGCTGCATTTGTTAGTTCACTGATTGATGTATCGAGCCGGTATGCCGAGAGGGGGGAAGATTCGATTCCTATTTCCTCCATTGTTCGAGTTTGAGAGTAAAAAATATATCAGTGCAGTATGGGAGATAGAGCCCTAGAGTGACACCTAAGAAATATTGGGGGGATATCCAAAGTCTGACGAAGGAATTACCAACACTGCTACTACATTTTTAACATCATTAATTTTTTTAAATTTTATTATTTTTCATTATTTAAAACAGGATAAACAAAGCATTTAATGTGAATAATTATAACTAGATAAAATGACCCAATTGAAAATGTTTTTCCCCAATATAGACTCTTAATAACTACTGATATAAACTAAAATCAATCAGGAATCTGGCAAATTTAATACATGTAATGCTTGAAGATTTTAAGATCTATTTCAGCCTGCAATGTTTAATTAAGAATTTCAGCATCCTCATTCGTACCATATCCAACCCAAAATTATATAAATTCTTACAATACATTATACTTGGAGCATAAAGGAGGAAATATATGCTAAAATTCAAATCTAACATTTAAGGTGCATGATATCAAAAAGGGTTTTGTAATCACTGTCGTATTTACGATTTTAAAAAAAGGCAAATTTTGTCTTCTAATGTAGAAAAACACATTCGCATTTATGACTTTTACTTATAAAGAAGGTTGATTACTTTTATGAAAATATATGTTTAAGTTTGTAGTGAATATCACATAACAGAATCTAAGCTAACAAAATACTTCATCATTGTAAATACACTGCCAATAGAGGAAAGAATTCCTCTAAACCGCAGATCTAAATCGGTCGTCTATACATCGAATTCAGAAGAGGCAGCATTTTTCAAGCTATTTATAAATGCTGTCGATTCATATTCACGTAATGGTAGTCAATATGAGGCTGTCTAGCATTCGATTGTTCAGATAAAAATATCGACCAAACCAGAAATATAAAATGAATCTTGGAAAAATAAAGAAATATTTTTGTGTGTGTGTCTGAAGGAAGGAAAATTTTAATTTATGAAAACATACCTTGGGTCAATTTACTTAGTAGATAATAAGATTATTTCATTATTGCGAAAACAAATAATTTGAAAACTAAGAACTCGTTTTATTATTAACTTTCCCACTGCGAAAAAAATAATTATTTTTTTGCTTGATTGCAGTACTATAACCGCAATGATAATGATTCGAACTATAGAAAATTTTAGTAATAATTAACGTGTCTGCAACATCTGACTGAGACATCTGAAGCATTATTTTAATTTGGGGTAGAATTCGGGCTATACAAATTTTTTTTAAAAACTAAATTTATTAAACCTAAAGAGTAATTGTTTCATAAATTTTATTTAATATTTTAATAGATTACATATAAATACAATGAAATAAAGTTTATGGATTCCCTGCAATATTCCTTTTTGGGAATGCCAGTTTCTCTCATTTTAAAGTATATTTAATTATTTAGTTGGATGCTTGATAGCTGTTCTATCCATCTTACCTTACTATCCGATTGCATCCACTCCAAAACGAGCTGCGGGGGATTTACCAGGATTACAATATTTCTGAACTCGCTTTTTTGTATGCTCTATTAAAATCTGGAGACTAAAAGTTATTTTAAAAACATTTTTGTCTAGTTGAAACGAACTTTCTGTATTTATTATAACTCCTGGAGCTCATTAACAGACAATGAAACATAATGCCATTTATGCACGTAATTAATGAGTTATAAATGAAGTATAGTATCTCTTTAATAGTATGTGTTATTTATGTCATGCTCTATACCTGACAAAAGCAACTGTAGATAGAAAATTATTAATGTTGTTGAGAGAAACATACGTGCGTATTTTAGCCCAATCAGCTGAAATAGAAGAGCCTCTTTTTTTTTGTAAAAATTGCTGAGATACTACATGAGGCTGAAATGACCAAATGTCATCCTGCGTGCCATATCTCGCCCGGCAGTCTATTTGTTACGATCTGCGTGCCACTATCATTTGTTCAATTCATTTTACCTTTCAAATGCCGCAGTAGCCACTTTCTGTTACGTGCTTGAGCATGCCCCCTACATTTGGCAGTAATCACATTTGTGAGCGAACCTTTTCTACCCCGAAAATTGAACTTATAACATGTAAAATAATTTTATAAAGAGAGTTTAATATGGATTTAAGGTAAAATCAATGGCATCTGAATTAAATTAAAGTCAGTTGATAACATCGGTGTATTTAGCACTCAATTCCAGATATTAGCGATTAAAAAATTTTAAAAGTTTGGTCTTACGGATATTGACTACGCAGTAGCACTGAGATTCTTTTATATGGTATATCACAAATAGAGTACATTGAATAATATGAGACCAAAGGTAAGTGTTTAGACAAAACACTTCTTTTTAGGAAAAAAATGTAAGATGTACAGAATGTGAATGCAAATAGTATAACGGTTTAGCGTGTACAGTCAAAATGAGGTAATGGATTCATTTCAAAATGAGGTATGGATTTAGTCTCAAACTAAATGCAGTTTCTGAATGTGTTGAAGAATACTGTAATAGCTTAATGCTTTACATAGTGAAAATTTTAATTCCAAATTAACTAACTTACGAACAACAAACAGTTTTATAAAACTTTGATAAAAAATATGAAACATTTATTGATAGAAGTATGTATATCAAACGAATTGAACATGGAAAAAAATCATTCACAACTTAGATATATAGCAAAATTAAGGACTCTAAGAGAGAACAAGAAGTGACCTGGTGTTACTGTCAATGGACACTGCAAATTACAATATTTACATCGGAGCTTGAGGTACAGGTATGAATGGAAATGTGTACATCTCACTAAAAAATTTTCCGAGGAAGGAGGATCTCTCTAATGGTTCTCCTCTGTATTCAGATCTACTGTTCCTATAAATGAGTAAATATCAGTTCTTTCAATTTAGAGTTATAAACGACAGGACTCAATAGAAAGCGACAAACTGTGTGATAAGTCTAATTTCTTCCGATGCATTTACTACAGATTAACATTACAAGGGAGCTCATTAAGTATAAGTCTGAGTTGATTGATTCCTATTACTTGTGTTGATCATTTTAACCATAATTTTCTATCTGTAGAGCTAGGGGTATCATTCCGCACAGAATTGAGACTACCAAAGACGGGGATGCTTTACATTCTCTGTGGAGATAGCTTACTCTACAGAGTTCACACTGAAAATTTTTTCATTAAAATAAACACTAGAACTTCCCCTGAAAAATCAGTGAAATATTGCTCAATGAAAGGAGCTCAAAACAACAATTTCCAACAGGGTACATATTTTTTCCCACCCGCCGAGTACTTCCTTGTTTATAACTCAGACTTTGAGCATTGCCATTCGCTTGAGTAAAAATATTTTTCGCTCCAAGATTTACCATCTCTCCAGAAAACAAGAGATAATCATTAACAACTAACAACATGCATCATTAGACAGTTATTAGTTTAATAAGATCTTATCAATAACATTTTATTAAAATTATTATCGGGATTTATAAAATAAAATTACCCCTTAATAAAGAAGATGCATGGATGAAAAATAGATAAAAACTCCATGGCCTTTAACCTTATTATATTTTAGAGACTGTGATTATATAACTACATCAAATTCGATTCGAAATCGAAATTTCAGTATTGATCGCGCAGCGCGCATTGAACAAACTCCCTCCTCCGAATCACTTTTGATGTCTATCTGCCGGCCGGTGTTCTTTGAAGTTATAAAAGAGCGATCCCCACTTGATCAGATGGGGGCGGAAAACGTCCCGCAGAAAAGGGTGGTTCATTTCTTTTCAATTATTCAAGGGGAACAGCTCCGACTTCAAAGCACACCGCTGTTCTAGGGCGCACGCTCCGTGATGTCTAATTTATCGATTTTTGTCCATTTCTGAGAGAGATCTCTCCCGGTGATGCTGTAGAGTTGAACACATTTGTTTCTTCTTTGATTTAGATGTACACAATTGTATATATACAAACTTTTAGTAGTACCAAGTTGTGTGGGATTAATATTTCTCAGTTCGGTAAGTCTTTATTTTTTTACCTATATATTTTCAGTCAGACTGTCTGATAACTTTGTGTGAATTTTGACTTTTTCTCATACCAATTGTTTACCTGTTATGCTCTTTAATATTATACAAAGATGGGATTGAAATCATTAGGTCAAAATACATTGCAAAATTTAATTTTAAAAATGTAGTATTTTGCCTAATACGTATTCCGTGATAAAAACATCTACAGTGTTTATAGAAAAGGAATTATTCAACAATTGTTCACTGATTAGGTAAATATCTTGAGGAAAAGAAAGGCAATTGTATAAAATTACGGGAATGTCACTTTAAAAAAAGAACTTCAATTCTAATTTTGTATAATTTTAACGAGAACTACTCGTTGATGAAATCTTGCACACAGGCCCACAAAGCTTTTTTCTCGTGCGTGTGCAGACATGTATATAATTAAATTTATAATATGAAACTTTCAAGATGGCACTTTCTTTAAAGGCATCGATATCTATATTAACGGTATAAAACATGCATTTCAATTCCATAGGAAAAAAGAAATTTCTTTTTAATGTTGTTTTTAGAAATAGACAAATATTTAAGTAACTATTTATATAACATTCAATTACATGTTGTCTTTGTTAGCTGTGTAGAGCTAAAATTTTGATTCTTTACTTCCGTTAATTTTAAATTTCGTATTTTTAAACGTAAATAAAATTTTCACATATGGTTGAGCGATAGAGAGTAAACTTGTGTATTTACACGCAAATATTGAAGACAATTTGGGATTAAGGAAAGTCATATTGGAGAAATTTTTGATGCACTGAACATTGTTTTACTTGAAAACTACCTTTAGTATGATCCGAATGACTTTCAGGCAAATACTCACATTTTATCGTTTAAATTATGAATCCCCGTATAAAGAAAACAGATTTCAGAACATATAAATGCCATACTTTATTCCAAAATTTCAGTCATTGCCGGTGACTTGTTTATATATTTAAATAAAATTACAGGTCAAAAATGTATTAATGTTATTTTTAGGAATATATAAATAATTGAGTGCAAATTTATATTATATTCAAAAACATATTGTCTTTGTTAGATGTGTAAAGCAAAAAGTTTTCTTCTTAAAATTCGTTAATTTAAAAATTGGTCTTT